>JAATLQ010024277.1:0-14230 GCA_013421005.1 Heliconius erato x Heliconius himera
CACTAAGAAGGGAATTTCAAAAATTTTAACCCTAAAGGGATGAAATAGGGGTTGAAAGTTTGTATGGAAAAAAATAATAATCTGTATCGATTTTTATAAAATTTTAAATCCAGACTCTTAAAAATATTTCATTGAACAGGTGTTTCATGGTTTTTAAGAATTCACCCCCTAAGGGTTCAAATAAGGGGTTGAAAGTTTATATGAAAAAATCTTTAAATTGCCACCGATTTTTATAAAAAATTAAATTCAGACTGTTAAATATATTTTATTGAACGTGTTTTTTTTAGACTTCACTCGTAATAAGCGGGCGAAGCCGCGCGCGCCCTCTAGTAATCTTATAACATTGTGATTTCAATAAAAAAAGAATATTATGTACGTCCCACTTATACTCTTGAAATGTACTCTGATCTCTTTCTCTTTCATTGCTACTATCACTACTGACAAGATATAATATTATAAAATAATAAATAAATCAAATCAACTTTACGCTGTATTCCGCATACAATAGGGAACGTAGAGGGAACCTAGTGTAACACATTCCGTTTTCCAGTTTCTGCCGAATTCTGGAGGCATTGCTCGTT
This sequence comes from Heliconius erato x Heliconius himera, assembly GCA_013421005.1. Taxonomy (NCBI): domain Eukaryota; kingdom Metazoa; phylum Arthropoda; class Insecta; order Lepidoptera; family Nymphalidae; genus Heliconius; species Heliconius erato x Heliconius himera. The sequence goes on from JAATLQ010024277.1 coordinate 582, forward strand.
GAGTAGCAGAACTCAAGGCCGCGCTTAGCCTCGATACCAGAGCGAAGAAATAGAAATATAAATTTAAGTAAATATTCCATCTCCTCGAGTGGGGATCGAACCCACAACCAGTCGGTTTTACAGTCACGCTTTGTGCCGCTGCGCCACGACTGGACTCAGGATAATAAAAGATAATATTATTGTGTATTAAAAGCAGTAAATGAATATATTCATTAAATAATTAAAATTTTTGTACACTTATAGTAGAGTATATGGATAAACAGCGCACAAATGTTTAAAAACTTAATATATTTTTCTACACTACGTATGTGCCACGTGGAATGCATTATATTCAAATGCATTTTCCATTTAAATTGATATTTTATATTATACGCTTGGCTTATATAGTGTAGAAGATAATAATATAAGATTAAATATGTTGTATTAAAAAAACATTATTAATGCAATGTTTTTTTTATTTATTTTCCTATACCTTTGGGCATGAGACTAATTGTAATAAAAAAAATACTTTTTACTATTGTTTAATTTGGTCCAGGTTCACTTATGTTTTATAATATAAAAAAATAATATATCAAAAATAAAATAATCAGAATACAATTTTGCACTTAACTAAACAAGAAACTTAATAAAAACAACAAATATATAAATAACAACGGAATCACAACAGTACTGTTTTATGAACAGGTTGACTGATAGTAAAAATGGTGAATATAATCTGACCGATGACAAAATGTCACATTTTAATGAAAAATGTATGCAGTAGGTACCTACCTATATTTGTGTATAGGTACCTACTGCGCACATTTTTATTATCTATTGTAACTTTTTATGGTTCTTTATAGAAACATTTTAATACTACTAAAACAGCTTCAGCTTTACTCTGTATCCCGCACACAGCAGGGTAGGCAGAATCTAATGTTAAGACACACCGTTTCCCACTTTCCACCGAGTTTTGGAGGCATTGCATGTTGAGTGGCGGAACTCACTCTTTGCGTAGACACCAGAGCGAAGAAATGAAAATATTAATGTAAGTAAATATTCATTTACTCGAGTAGTGATCGAACTCACAAGCAGTCGATTTTACAGTCACAGTTCACACGGAAAATAACAATAATTTTCAAATACTTTAACTTTTCTGAATAATATATTCCCGTAAACAGAGCTCAAACTCAAAGCTAATTTGTAATACGTGTTATCTCAAGAACAAGCTTCTCGCATTTAGAAACATTCGAGGCAAATAGAAAACGATGTCGACAAACTGATAAAGTTGCTCCACTGAGCGTAAGCTCCGAACAAAGGAAGGGGAACCTAGCCAATGCGTAGTTCCCCTCTCATATATTTTATATATTTCATACGGATATAACGTGATGTATGAGAAAGATCACAGTCAATTTTCAAGAGATTTTGTAGAGTATTTCATTTTGACAACACATTTATTCATATACTGGTTTACTTTTTTTATTGTTAAAGCAAATGTGCGTAATGCGTTTGTGTAAGTTTTTTTTATCTTTATGCTGTATCCTCCCGCTGTATTCTTCATGTAACAGGGTAGGTAACAGGAGCGTCGTGTTAAAACACTCCGCCCCCCAATTTTCTATTTCTAAATTTGAACTTTTCGCTGATTCGCTTGCATTACGTGTTGAGTGGCGGAACTCAACACTGCGCTTTGTCCCAATACCAGAGTAAAGAAAAGAAAATATTAATTGTTTTATTTCCTCGAGCAGGAATTGAACCCATAACTTGTCGCGCTTACAATCACACACTTTTACCCCTGCGCCATGACTTGTCTCAATCTATAAACTATTCCTTTAATTACGCGACGCGATAAAGCTACGCTAAGCCCGCACTTTGTAGAGTGAGTAAACTACTCTATGTTCTGTTACTTTATGTAAAAAAAACTATTACAATGCATCACTGTTTTTTTTATGCGAGTATCTATTCTATCTCTTTTAGTCACCTCGATCCTTTGAAATGTTCTATCTTTTTTAGTGTCCTATCTATTATCAGCTTCACGCTGTATCCCGCACACATCACGGTAGGCAGAGGGAACCTAGTGTTAAGACACTCCGTTCTCCATATCTATTAAAGAGACTTAAATTTAGACATTTTATTTTATGTAACATTTACAACATAGATATGTCGGCCAGTCGTGTGGACCAGTTTATATACTCGTATGGGGCCAGTCGTGGGGCAGGAGGACAAAGTGTGACTGTAAAATCGACTGGTTGTGGGTTCGATCCCCACTCGAGGAGATGAAATATTTATTTACATTTCCGTTTCTTCGCCCTAGTAAAGAAGCGTAGTAGGGTAGCGCGCTGTTCTGCCACTCAACACAATACATCCCGAATTCGACGGAAAGTGGGGAACGGAGTATTTTAACACTAGGTTCTTAGGCCTTTCCTATGGGCTTTGTGCGGTATACAGCGTGAAGGTGATTTATTTTATTTATTTAAATATTTATTTTGGCTTCGTTAAAATTTAGACAAATCAAATAATTATAGTATTTACAGTAAATAATGTCATTATATCATTATAAAGCTGTCATTGTATCAAATATATATAAATATTTCAGCTTTAATTCAATATTATATTTGGGGCAAACCATGAAAATATCAATTTCATAGCCTAAGCGATAGTCCAAGTGATTAATAGTTCCGCATTCACGACCTTATCTAAAAAATAGAGGGATTCTTTTGTGAATATATCTTTTGTTCTCCGTGCTCTAGTTAGAAACGGAAAGTTTACTGTTGTTGATATCGCAATATACTTGAAACGATTTGTTCTTTTACATTCCACTGTAGGTACTGGTGCTGTCCAGTTTGAAGAGAGGGGGGGGGGGAGAGGGGAGATATATGGGTATATGGTAACAGTCACAAAATATTACACGTTCAACACTGGTAGTAAATAGTCGAGTAAGGAAACTCACGCTTAAGACACTCCGTTCTTAATTTTCCACTTAATTTTCGAGACATTATAACAATAATAATATATTTATTCATCAAATTAAATTTTACAAATTGCCTCTTATGCCTTCTTCTTAAGCTAAAAGTTGTGCGTTGGTGGCCGTACTAGTTAGTATAAGCTGTGTCACAACCACCAACCAGCGTCTTTACCCCTTTACAATTTTAATAACGTTTTAGACATTTGAATCATTTAATTATCAGTTAAATATTATAAGCATTTAAAAAATTAAAAAATATACAAATTATATAATACCTTGATATCGACAAAAACAAAAGAAAAACAAATAAGCAAAACTTATAAATTTATTAATCAAAGAACAAAGTGTAATTACCACGTCCAGTACCTATATGTATTTCTGTCTACAGCAGTAAATATCAGTCTACAGTAACACCCAAATATTTAAAATTGAAAACGCGAGAAAGATTAAGATAATTACAGTCATTGTGGCGAAAGTAAGTATGCGCTTTGATAGAAAAATCGAAAGACAGTTGGAGCTAAGATGATGATGAATAACTCAATATGTGGATAGTATGGTAAAGCTTTTATATATAATACCATCTGCTTAAAATCTCAACATCGAATAAGCAAATGAAAGCTCATATCAGATATAGATTTGTTATAAGCGGCTTTATAATAGGTAGCGTAAGCTTACTACAGTTCATGCAAATTAGTTTTCGTCTGTTTGTTCATCAAATGTTATCTTCAAAACGACTGCATTATTAGAATTATTTTTAGGGTCACGCTGCATCCCACAGCACGCATGCACAACCACGCATGCACACAGCAGGGGAGGGAACCTAGTGTTAAGACACTTCGTTCTCCATTTTCTGCTAGAGGCATTGCATGTTGCGATGCACACCAGAGCGAAGAAATGAAAATATTAAATACTTCATTTCCTGGAATGGGAATCGACCCCACACCCTGTCGTGTTTACAGTCATGCTTTATGATGTATTGTCACTACCTCTTTTAATAATCAAGTCTAGGATTATTTGACATGACATGTAAATGTGGGGTGACATTGACACGAATCGATTCCTAAGTATAATTGACAAAAATTGTTTTTTTTATTGTATATAATAATGGGCTTCGACCGTTCTTATCTTGATCGTGTCTACCATTACTTTCGAATTGCCCATTTGTACGCGTGTGTTCCATAATTATACACAATCGAGGACAGACTTTTATAAAGGAAAATATTGTTTTTTTTGTATTGGGTAGCAAAATAAAACTTAATATTAAATTAAATATTATTTGTCTTTCATATAAACGTTTCGCCTATTGAGATTTAAAGAAACAACAGACGAGTTCGGCATCTTCATACTTTTTATAATGAACTATAAATTTAAGCTTGTAATTAACATTGTTATAAACAAAGACTTTGTATGTACACATACTCGTAGGTCCAATTTTCGGATTTTTATTTTATTTGTATTAGACATTCTCACTTCTTACCAAAATTTATAACATTAACGTGAAATACTCTATATGTTGTGAATAATCAATTAAATTCGTACATTATGTAAGAAACACGAAGCATAAGCGTTCGTATTATTCACGAAGCATTGCGTTGACTTAGAATTAATTTTTTTGATATCAATTTCAGTTTGATACTTCCAAGCAATTTTGAGAAAAATGTTCTTTACAGACGGACAGACAGACGGAAAACATAAGAGTATCGTGTCTTCTGTTCAGCTACGTAACAGTTACGTAACCCTAAAAAATAAAAAAAAAACCATTTACCACCTTGTAAGTATTTAATACCTAAGTATTTCAAAACAATTCTAAAGAAAACCTCATATTAACTTTTCAATAAGCTTTAATCCTTTCACGTGAAACCCATTCAGCCATTCAGCAGTTCAACGTACAATGAAGACGTGATTTGATCGCGGTCCCGTTCAACTGGAATTATCGATACAGCAATTCAACTTTGTAGAGGGTCTTTTCTCGATCAGAATTGCAAATAATACCCATTGAAATATGTTACTGGAAACTTTATATGTACTTGAGTCCGGTCGTGGCGCAGCGGCACGAGGTGTGACTGCAAAACCGACTGGTTGTGAGTTCGATCCCCAGTCGAGGAGATGAAATATTTACTTAAATTTATATTTCCATTTCTTCGCTCTAGTGTCGAGGTTAAGCGCGGCGTTGAGTTCTTCCACTCAACACGCAATGCCTCCAGAATTCGGCAGAAAGTGGGGAACGAAGTGTCTTAATACTAGGTTCCCTCTACCTACCCTGCTGTGTGCGGGATAAAGCGTGAAGCTAATTTATTTATTTTATTTATATGTACTTGTTACATACTTTGTTGTGTATAATCGTATGTTGTTTTACACTGTAAGTTGTTTATTCTTTTTCAGGGTTCCGTACCTCAAAACGTAAAAGCGGAACTCTTATAGTATGTATTAGGGGTCGCAATCCGGGATCCCGGGATTCAAAAATCCCGAGATATCGGACCAAATATCAGTCTTTAAAATCCCGGTTTTAATTCTACAAGAAACCGGGATTTTCGATATTTTCGGATTTTAGAAAGTTAAAAGTTAGTTATTCGAATTAAAACATGCCTGCTATTAAATTCAGGCTTATTTAAGATATACAATGGTACATAACATACATCGGCAAAAGTAAGCGATAAGTTTTCCTCAAAATCCGGCATTTTACGACATTAACCGAGTTTGACCGACCCGACTAACGAACGTACGAATACCGTATTTTCTCATTGGGCGTCGTTGTTGCGCGTTTTTGTTGCACGTCGGTGTTGCACGCTTTTCTTGCCCGTCGATGTTCCAGGTGTCATTATTGTTTTTCGTTAATATTGATTAATATGATATATATGTTATAACTAACTTCACGCTTTATCCCTAGCGGGGTAGTCAGAACGGAGCGCCAAACGCTACGGTCTCTACATACCTCTTTCGCCTCATCCATTGTCATGAATCTCTTTATACATGCCCTCCGTGGGGTCCTCAAGCTTTTTACGTGATCTTCCTCCAGTATCTTTGATACTGTTTTCGAAGGTCAACCGAGATCTCTTCCTACCTCTCTTACCGCTCACTTTTCCATCATAAATCTTTTTTGCCATTCTTTCATCACTCATTCGTTCGACGTTCCAAACCAGCTGAGCACGTTCTTCTTCATTCTCACTGTGACATCCTCGCTAGTACCTGTCATTCTGTGCACATCTTCATTGCGGATTCGATCCGCTAAACTGACTCCGCATATCCTACGAAGAGATCGCATTTCCACGGCATTCATCTTTCTTTAATTCTTCTTCTGTAATACCCACGTTTCGCTACCGTGTAACAGAGTTGGCCGGCATTGTGTACGGCCAAAAGCGCAGTTGTGCTGACGTTTCGCCATCTCATCAATACAACCAAGGCTTCGTTAACCTTGTTACCGACAGCAATACGCCTTTTCACATCCATCTCGCATCTTTCATCTCTACTGAACATACTTCCCAAATATACCACTTCATTCACTTGTTCTAATATCTTTCCATTTACACTGATCTTGCATTCCGTCCTTTCTTCATCTCTTTCAAAAATCAAAACCTTTGTATTATTCGCATTGAGGCTTAGATCATTATATTCACACCCTTCTTTCAGAGTGGTGACCAATGTCTGCAACTCACATTCTGATGATGCAATAAGCACTGCATCATCTGCGTACAGCAGGCAATTCACATTCAGGTCACCTACTTTCACTCTCATATCACTTTGTTTCACTCCTTGGAGACAGCTATCCAAACACAAATTGAACAACCAAGCTGACATGGCGCAACCTCGTTTACCACCCGATCGGATGTCAAACCAGGGCGACATGCCAGCTCCTACTCGCACGCAGGCTGGGTGATCTCTGTAAAGAGACTTTACAGCTTGCAACAAAGGTTTTGTACCGGAGTAGTACACATTGTACCGGAGTAGTATCTCCCATAATTTCGCTCTGTCAAACACCTTTTCCAAGTCCACAAAAGCACAGGAACTTTTTGGTTAACGGCCAAAAGTTTTTCCGTGATCATGCAGAGGGAAAAGATCTGATCCATACACCCTCTTCCAGGTCTAAAGCCTCCCTGGGCCTCCCACAACAGCCTTTCAGATCTCTCTTGCATTCTTCTCGCTAAAACTTTAGTATAAATTTTACTATCTAAGCTAATCTGATAGCCCTATGGCTTGCGCAGTCTATCTGTGAACCTTTGCCTTTGTACAAAGGCACGATGACCGCATCTCGCCAATCGTCTGGGACCTCCCCTGATTTCCAGCATAAATTGCACAAAAACCAGTACAAGTCCAAGACGCGTGGCCCACCATATTTGTTCATCTCGGCAGTAACTCCATCTGCTCCCGCTGACTTACCCCATTTCAGACTTCGTATTGCACTCTCAGCTTCTTTTACACTGATTCCGCCATCAGCTACATCAAGACTCAGCGTTTCACTGTTACTTGAGACTGAGGCGTCATCACATTCATACATTTCCTTGTAAAATTCCGCCCATCGCTGCAAAAACGCTGCAAAATATATATTGTTAAATAATAAGCCTATAAGATATTTTTCGTAGCAAATTATTATATATTTTTTTTATAGTATATTTGATAAATATTATTACTAAAGTGATTTATTATTAAACTGTTTATTATAATTAAATTGTTTTATTGAGTAAATATAATTTAATTTACTACTTCCCTAAAAATACCCCCCTAACTTAACTCTAAAAATAAGAAGAGGCTTGAAAAATTACTAATCTTGGTACAAAAAAACTAAAATATCGAAAATATCGAAAAAACCGGGATCCCGGGATTTGTCTGAAGTCGATATCGAAAATCCCGGTTTTGCTTAAATGGTCCGATATTGCGACCCCTAGTATGTATACTCTTATATTAGATCACTTTGCTGTCCGTTTGTCTGTCTGACAATTGACAAATGATCTTGACCATTTATTTCGAGATTGTGTTGAGATATCAAGCAGAAGCTGAAGTAAGAAATTACAATATAAATGAAGGAAAGTGAAAAATTATGAGTATTTCAAAGAAATAAAAAAATTATAACTAACTTATATTCGTTGTTCATTTTATACAAAATGAGTGCATATGCCCGCAAATTTAAGTTTGTAAAGTTTTATAAGTTATACTTCCCGATATTGGTACGAAAGCGTCAGTGGGCGAATTGAATTCATTCTCAACCAGTTTTTTCAGCTTCACAATGCTATCCCGCGTGTACCGCCTACCCTACGGTAGGTAAAAGAATCTAGCAAGTTGAAATATCATCCACACCACTTGGATACGTGGCAATCCACTACTGTGCGGCTTCGTAGGAACTTCCTTCCACGCACCACGGAACTGTGGAATGGCCTACCCGCGGCAGTGTTTCCAGGTCGATATGACATGGGTACCTTCAAAAAGCGCGTCTATCTCCACCTTAAAGGCCAGCAACGCACCTGTAGCTCCTCTGGTGTTGCACGGGTCGTGGGCGGCGGTAATCACTTACCATCAGGTGACCCGAACGCTCGTTTGCCTTGTCCTTTTCCATAAAAAAAAAGCTGCTGCTAAGACACTGTGTTCCTCAATTTTAGTTCTTTCGAGATATTGCGTGTAAGTGGTAAAACTCACCGCCGCGCTTTATCTCGCTACCGCTAGGGCGAGAAAATTAATATATTTATTCACTCGAGTGGGTGGGAGTAATTGAGCCCAAAACCGTCACATTTATAGTCAGGCGCATACCCGTTGCACCATGTTGACTCCGTCCGTTAATTCAATTTTCATATGTTTTTAATAGTAAAAACATAGCAAAATGAAATATGTAAAGAAAAAGTTAGAACGGTTGGTCAAAAAAAATTTATAGAGTAAAACATAACCCTCATAATTATGTGGTAACAAATATATTTTTATTAACGTGTTTATTATTTCTAATTGTTAATATTAAGTACGCACGCTTAATAAGAAATCTAACTAGTAATTATATAAGTAATCACTTATTTACATGGAGTTTGTAATTACAACTTCATATAAAATTAAATTTAATCATAGATAGTTTTAAGGTTATAATTACTTACGGGAAAACACATATTTGTATGAGGTCAGTCGTGGCGCAAGAGCACATACTGTAACTGTAAATTGGTTGTGGATTCGATTCCCACTCGAGGAAATGAAATATTTATTTTAATTTATATTTCCATTTCCACGCTCTGGTGTCAAGGCAAAGGGCGGCGTAGAGTTCCGTCTCCAAAATTCGGTGGTAAGTGGGGAACGGAGTGGGACACTAGGTGATTTGATTTAATTTTATTTACTAATTTATATAATTACTTTGGATAAAGTCACATTTTATTAACTTATCAGTTTCCCTACTGTCATTAAAACCGCAATTTCTATTTTGCAAAGCTCCAGCTGCCATTTTGAGTTCGTTTTGTTCCGTTCAAATAAGTGGCAGCCTCAAAACCTTTAAACAGAAGGACAATATGCTGCCGAGCGCCAATACTTTTTCAGCGAAAAATATTGCATATTGGAGGGTAGGTAATTTATAACTGGTTGAACAACGATGGTTGCTGGTTGAAATATGATCTTCAAAGGTATATTTATATATTCAAAATATAAACCAGCGTGTACGCAATGGTAGTTTGATTTCATATACACAAAACTCAGTATTTAATATTTTAATTTTCTCGTTCTGGTAACAAGACAAAGCGCGGCGTTGAATGCCGCCACTCAACGACGGAAAGAGGGGAACGGAGTGTCTTAACATCAAGATTCCTCTGCCTACCATGCTATATGCAGAGAACAGTCTGAATCTAAACAAAAACAATCTTAAATACTATTACTTAACAGAATATTTCTGTTGGGGCCGAAAATTGAGAACTTAGAAGATTGGACTATTTGCAAAGGAAAAATAAATGAATAGCCATAAAACGGTTTGACAATAAAAATGGCTATGGCTCTGGATCGAATATTTACCGCAATAAAAGGTGAAGGAGTCACGGGGTGGGATTTATAGCTCTGTAATATGTTTTTTTTTATATATATGTAAATATATAAACACAGTAATAATTTCTTTATAAAAATCAAATAAAACAGCTTCACGCTGTATCCCGGACACAGCAGCGTAGGCAGAGGGAATCTAGTGTTAAGACACTCCGTTCCCCACTTTCGGCTGAATTCTGGAGGCATTGCGGGTTGAGTAGAACTCAATGCCGCGCTTTGCTTAGACACCAGAGTCAAGAAATGAAAATATAAATTTAAATAAATATTTAATTTCCTCGAGTGGGGATCGAACTCACAACCAGTCGTGTTTACAGTCACACTTTGTGCCCCTGCGCCACGGCTGGCCTCAAACTTTAATAAAAGCATGTAATAACGTAAATATAAACATAAATAAAGGAATGTTTATAGGAACATTTATTACCGACGCTGATTATCTTGAAGGAGCGATATAAAACTGTAGAAGAATTCAATTTCCGTATCGAGGCGAGTATCTGATACCGATATTAAACGTGCATCCGGTACGTGAGTCTGGTTCTGAGTGAAATTTATTTACAAAATGGAAAATATTAATAAATTTTAAAAATCAGCTTCACGCTGTATCCCATAGCAGGGTAGGCAGAGGGAACTTAGTGTAAGACACTCCGTTCCCCACTTTCTGCTGAATTCTGGAGGCACTGCGTGTTAAGTGGCAGAATCATCAACGCCGCGCTTTAACTCAACACCAGAGCGAAGAAATGGAAATATAAATTTAAGTAAATATTTCATCTCCTCGAGTGGGGATCGAACCCATAACCAGTCGGTTTTACAGTCATACTTTGTGCCGCTGCTTCACAACCAGCTTAATAAATTTTGATTTTTGATTTTAGGTTTTATAAGTCTGTCTTATTTAGCTATGATTAATTTTGATTTAGTATTTATATTTGTATATCTAACATTTTTTTTATTTAAAACATATCTAAAAATATATATTTCATATTTAGTTGTTGTAAATATAAAAAGTGTAGAGCTATTGTAGGTCAATGTAAATTTGTCTGATTGAACGTTACAGTGCCGAATTAGTAATAAATATATTTAAAATACTTATATAATATGATAAAAAAATAGAAAGAACGGAATTAAGAAATATTTGTTTATTGAGATATATTAAGAATCACTAGCAACGCAAGGGCAGCTTCGCTCGCTTTATCTTTTTGTAATCTTTTAGCCAAAATATAAAGAATCCTTACATAAATTATTGTCTATATGATATTCTGATGTATCAGCTATGTTACTAAAAATTTCCACCCAAATTCCTTTAGTAGTTTTTATGTAAAATTGGAACAAACATCCATCCGTCCCCACAAACCTTCACATTTACAACATAAGCAAATACAAACAGCCGGTCATCCAAAACATACATTTATTTTACTCTTATGAGAACCATTTCAAAACGACACTTGAACACGAAACAGATATGTAAAAAATTATTTGATCCAAATAACGTAAGCCCCTACTTTCTGTATAGTGTATATATATTTGATAATTAAAAATACAGAACAATGTGTTGAGGCCAGTCGTGGCGCAGCGGCACGAGGTGTGACTGCAAAACCGACTGGTTGTGGGTTCGATCCCCACTCGAGGAGAAGAAATATTTACTTAAATTTATATTTCCATTTCTTCGCTCTGGTGTCGAGGTTAAGCGCGGCGTTGAGTTCTGCCACTCAACACGCAATTCCTCCAGAATTCGGCAGAAAGTGGGGAACGAGTGTCTTAACACTAGGTTCCCTCTGCCTATCCTGCTGTGTGCGGGATACAGCGTGAAGCTAATTTATTTTTTATTTAGAACAAAGTGTCTTAACACTAGATTCCCTCTTTATACATTGCTATATGTGCGATACAGCGTGAAGCTGTCAATGTTGAACAAATGATATACCTCTTACGTCTCTTCCTAATTGAGAGAAAGGAAGTGATAAGAAAAACAAAAAAAAAATACAATCACGTCAACTAAATAAGTTTTAGAGTAACTTTTTAGGATTCCGTTCTTCAAAAGGACGTATGTCCGTCTGTCAAGACCATTTATTAGACATACAATCCTGAAATTGGTACGGAGCCCCATATGAGAGTCCGACTCGTATTTGACGACTTTTTATCTGTATACTTAGAGTGTATAAAATCTCAATTAAATTGCTTTAGGGGCCGTTCAAGTATTACGTAAGCAGTTTTTTTGCAATTATTGACCCCACCACCACCCTCCCCTATGTCATCAAAAATAGGCAATCCTCTTAAAAATATTTCATTGAAAATGTCAAAAATAAGCAAACCCAAGGGATTGTGGAGTTAGTATGGCGCTAGATGTATTAGAAAATGATTAAAATGAAGACATTATAGTTTACTAGCGGCCTATTCGCGGCTTCGCTCGCATACCACTTATAATTGTTTTATTATCCTGCATTTTCATTAATATAATTTATACATTCAATAATTTTGAGAAACTTCAAGCACTAAGATGGCTGTTTGCGAGGACGATGGACTCATGCCCATACTTGCGGCCGTAAACGGAGCGTTAAATTATTTAAAATTTATATTTTCTCAAAAAGTTAAATAGATACAGTTAAATAGACAAAGCATTTCTTCATAAAAAATCCTTGATGATGGAACGACTTTCGCTCGTAAGTTTCAATATCTTTATCAAATAAAAAACGTTGAAATATCACCTTGCAATTTTCAATTATTTTTTATCACAAAATATCTTATTGTGACATATTTATAAGAGATAGATATACCGCATAACGTATTTTTTTGAGAACTAATAAAATAGAACATCTCTTCCATACAATGTACTGACATATATTTTATTATATTTGCATCGCACGCGCTTAAAGCAATTCGATGGCGTTCATTATTATAGTTATTTCGTCATTTAAGGCTAACTAATACGTACACCATAATATTACATAACATAACAAAACGTAGCTTTCAAACAAAACCAAAAATAAGTAAATCGGACCAGTAGATCCAGAGATCTTAGCGTTTAAACAAACCAACAACTTCTTTCACTTTATTATATTAGTATAGATAAAGGCCGAAAATTATATTTATTAAATTTCCTTGATCATGAAATAACTTTCGATCGTAAGTTTTCAATATAAATGTGTTTCGATATAAATGTATTTTCAATAGTATAGATAAACCAAACTTTACACCACGCCAAGAAAAGTAGAAGAGAACCAAAGTGTAGTTTCAATTAATTATACACAGCAAATAATCACATAAAATTAACAATATTTCGTAAATGTATGAAAATTTCTGCCCGTTCGCCCCGGTCATACTATGCCGCCTTAAGGGTAGGTCATTACGAATCAGTGACATCTCCTTAATTATTTATTAGAATGTTATTCAGTAAACTATAATTCCAATATAGATGAAATGCTAAAAGTGACTACTATATTTATGTTCATAAGGATGAATATCAAGCAAGCAAGTTCATTTTGGGTGACGTCTTCTTAAAACAACAAATTTTGCAAACCATTGCTTAGCAACGGTCGGTTGTTATTAACATGGCAGAATAAATTGCATGTCAAATTAGAAAGTATTTTAATATATTTAGAATATATGTGTAATGTAATGTTATATAGCCTATAGCACTTCTGAAGAATCCAGCTTTCATACAAAACAAAAATAAAGTAAATCCGACCAGTAGATCCAGAGATCTTAGCGTTTAAACAAACAAACAAACTCT
>JAATLQ010024282.1:0-35270 GCA_013421005.1 Heliconius erato x Heliconius himera
CATCTTTTCTTCCATCCCTCCTCTTACATTCCACGTAGCTATTTGTAGCTCCGTCCTCCACCTCCCGCCGTTCCGGACATGGCGTGTTGGGTGGCGGTCCCCAACGCCGCATTCGTCGCCACTTGACACACCAGCGGGGACGCACTGGTGCGCGTCGCCTTGGGGGGACGCCCTATCAGTGCGCTCTCTCGAGGTGCACGTGGCGGATGGAACGTTGCAGCCCTCGTAAGGGCTGGCAGAGGTCGCTGCGAGCAAGCCTTCCATCTTGGACCCCCTAATTTTTCTCCATCTGTTCTATATATTCTCTATATATCCTCTATATATCCTCTATCTCAAAATTGTTTTTAAAGCATAAAAAGCCGTATTAACAAAGAAGTAATGATAACAATTTTATACTTCTTGTCAACGCTTGCGTGTTGGGCGACAATTCCGAACTTACTTTCCCGAAGTTAATATATAAAATAAGCACAAAAAAAATTAATAATTCAACAAAGAGGGGAAACAATATTAATTTACTTCGTTGTCAAAATAATAAGGCGGTAACGAAAGGCGAGGAAAAATAATTAGTTTTTTTTTTAAAAACGCGTAACAGCTGTCATCCGCTGAAACTGTAAATAAGGAACGCTTATTAGAATATATAAGACATTGAAGTATTGCTGTTTTTGTGGAGTGAATTTTGGGAGATTTAGAAATAAATATGTATGTATTACAGAGTAATAAAAATAATTACTAAAATTAAGAGATTAGTGAAAATCTGGATTAGTCGCTTCTCTATCGTTTGAATATAATACTTTAGTTTTATTTAGTTAATCACTTTGTCACATACATAACCAGGGAATTCATTATTAAATTTGTAAATATACATAGACTATATGTATACTGTATGCAAAGACTGGTCTGGTCCTCTCTGGATACCACGCTACACGTTGATACGTTTTTCTACCTAATTCGCAATATAACGAAACATCGTAAAATAATAGGTAAAATTTTATACCACCTTGAAAGGCAGGAAAATCAAATACATCATAAAAAAATATATATATTTCAAATTCATGTATGCCATAGGAGTATAGGAAATAATGATACTTTGTACTATGAAATAATGACTGTCACTGAGGATTCTAGTGGCTGCCGACAACAGTTCCTATTGTTTACAACAAAACTTCGAAAAATCTATTTTTTGTAAGTAGTTGTAATGTAGGTAGTGTATTGATAGATATATAGGTTAGGTTTTATATAATATAAATTCAAATGTATATTAAATTAATAAATAAATAAATAAATAATATAAATTTGAATTTATATTATATAAAACCTATAAATCCATCAATACACTACCTAAATCCCTTACCAATGTATGTATGTATATCATCATCACGTTAGATTGTGAAAGAATTTTGTCGAAATTTGATATGCGTGTTTTTTATCGTCCTTTGGGGAGTGGTTATGTACGAAAAAATCGTATTGGCAATCAGTTGAGGTAAAGAAATTGTTTCTTTTTATGATAAACTCATATTTTTTTTTTTATAAAAATCTTGTTTAGATCATCACTGTCTCAAGCAGCATCCTATTGCATATAAAATAAATCCTAAATCATAGTAGAAGACCCAAGGGAACCTAGTGTTAAGATATTCCGTTACTCGCTTTCCGGCCAATTTTTGAGACATGCGTATTGAGTGTCGGAACTCGACTGAAATCGCGCTGGTAATCGTATTGGGCGGAACTCAACACCACGCTTTGCCCTGTCACCAGAACGAGAGAATGAAAATATAATAGGTACATAATATTCATATATTATAAGTTTCTATTAACACATCACATCTGTTGTTTAATTGATAATTGAAAGTCTTTTAAAAAGATTCTTAAAATATTTAAAAAAAACTATAAAATATTTTTTAAAATGGATTTATCAAAAGGCATTATGTTTATCCCATATTTTTTGTTACAGGTATGCAAAGTCAACAGTTAGCTGAAGACGTTTAAATATTAGGAATATTTAAAAAACATGATGACGGGTCACAAGTTCACATCTCTTTTCTACTTACCGGTATGTTTTCAAATTCGAGATATCTTTTTTTCAGCTAACGCTGTATTCCGCATAAACCAGGATATCCAGAGCGAAGCAAGTGTTAGAATACTCCGTGCTTTGTCTTTTTACCAGAACAAGTTAGTGAAAGTGGGAATCGAACCCTCAATCGCCGCATTTACAACTAGTGCCGATGTGCCACGACGGCCTCGATTACATTCCACTACAAAATGACGAAGAAAAATTGAAATAAACAAAATTGGAGAACAAAGTAATTTATCAATAGACGTTAAGCAACCCCGGGATCAGGCACCCTGGGGATTATATTAACAAAAAACAGAAGATTAATTTTACTCTGAAATCACACTAAAATATAATAAAAATATTAATCATTTTAAATATAATAAAAATAAGGATTGAAACTTAAAATTAAAGTATAAAGACGAAATATACGTGTACCCTACCTCTAGGCCTAGCAAGTCCTGGTAATATGTTTCCACGTTTCATTCCAGGTTGAAGCAAAAACTACGGAACGAATTTAGGTGAAACTTTACACTAATATAGCTTATACATCAGAATAACACATAAGCTACAAAGCATGTAAATATTACAATTTGGCTATAATATAGCGATAACTTTTCAAGCGGGCGAAGCCGCGTTCGGTCGCTAGTATTATATATAATATTCTCTCGTTGTAAAATCTCTTTATTAAAAGGAACTATCTGGCACTGGCACTGGATGCACAGTGCAGTGCCGAGTGCACATACAATGAAAACAGTAGGGCGCGAACAATCAGTCGCGTGATTGATTATGACGGAGTTCGGGCATTTTCACATAGTGTGGACGATATCAATATTAAATTTAAAAAAAAAACATATTATAAATATATTTTTTTATTTTATTAAATGTGGACAAACAGTAATCAATACTTTCTACATTCTTCTACAAGCCATATTCTTTATTTCTTACCATGAAGCCTTATTAATATTATAAACCTGAAGAGTATGTTTGGTTGAATGCGCTAATATATGGAACCAATGGTTCGAATTGCTCACTCCATTCCCCACTTTCCGCCGAATTTTGGAGGCATTGCGTGTTGAGTGGCGGAACTCAACGCCACGCTTTGCCTTGACAGAGTGAAGAAATGGAAATATAAATTTAAATAACTACTTTATATTCTCCAGTGGGGTTGGAACCCACAACCGTCGCGTTATACCCTTGTGGTTCCTAGGCTACGACGGCCTCTTAGCGCTTACAGTTAATCGTTTTTATAACTTTTTGTTATATGTACATGTAACTGACTGTACCTGGCTCTCGGCCACTCAGAATATGTTTCATACACAACTCTTAGTCAGTTTCATTGGACCAAATAAATGTAATCTTCCCATTTATTTAAATATCAATATACATACAACAATTATTTAACAAAATATAAATCTTGGCTTATCCCATGCATAAACTAATAAGCATTTGTTCTTTCATTTTCGTAAATACCTACTCCCTTACATTACTAACAGTAAACAAATTTATGTGAAGATACCCTCAAACCGATACATTTTCCTTGAATACTGATGTTTTGAGTATACAAAATTAAAATGATCCTTTGTTCCCGCATAATAAAGGGGAGAACGTCGAGAACAAAATTATCTCTTAGTTCAATATATTTTTTTTCGTCGCGTAATTGATACGAAACAATTAAGAACAGATTACTTCAATGTTTTTTCATATTTATAAACAAGATATAGGTTATTAAAAAGGTTTATGAAGTTATCAGATTAAATGGCTATATTTTTTTCGATACCCACTAGTGCCGCTTAATGAAAAAGTATATGAATGTCTTTAAGTTTGTATTGGAAAAATAGTTACATTAAAAATTTCTATACATATATATTACTTTTACGTTACTCAATTGTCAAGACATTCCGTCCTTCACTTACCGGCCAAATTGGATACGTGTCGTATTAAGTGACGGAACTCAACGCCGCCCTATAGTAGAAAGGGTTAATTAAAAAATTATATCAAAGGATCGTTTTATTTCCGAACGACCATTTATAGGTGTTAATTGAGGTGCGATTTCGATGGCATCGGCTCAAATGGGGTTGGATTTTATGAGAAATGTTTAATTAAATTTTATATGAAATGAGATGAGGGGGCTATAATTTATAGTATAAGGGACAACGTCGGAGTATACGCGATGTATAGACGTTGATTTTGGATTCGATTCTCACTGATAAGGAGACAAAGTGCGACATTGAGTTTCGCCAGTAAAACACAATGTCTCAAATATTGAGCTGAGCACGTGAATGAAGTGTATTAACACTACGTTTCTTTTTCCTAACCTGCGACTTGCGGGATACAATAGAAAGCTAAAAAAACACTACTAATATCGAGTTAAGAATTTATATATTGTTTTAATATTAAGCAGCAAGTTTTATAACGCTAAGATTGTTAAAATTAAAATTATGCCTTCCGTTCTTAGTATCATAGTTTATTAATATTATTAATAGCATCTTAAATCCGTTCATTCCCCATAATCTTTCAACTACCCTTGTATACATACCTATATAAATAAGCAAAAAGAACCAAAACAATAGTTCAAACAAGCTTATATCATACAAACCCTTTCACTATCATACGAATTTATCTTCGCAAAAATCCTTCTAGGTCTCAAGAATGTTTTCCTTCGGTCCTATGCCCAAATACAATTAAATAGAAAGCCCTTGTAATATTGGAGTGCCCTTGTCCTTTAGTTGATGGGACAATCCGTTACAGTGCAAACAAGTAGCATTTCTCAATAAATATTAGAAATTTGTTTTACCAGATTTAACGCGCAAATCTGATTTAGGTCATTGAATTATATGAGTAATTACTCAAGGGATGGCTGAGTGATCTTATTACCGGTTTACCCTTTAGCTCTTCGCTTTTGCATCTTGTTTTTTGAATACTATATAAGATATGAGTGACATTTCGCTTAGATAATATAAATGGGGATTTTGTACAACTTTAAATATTGAAAAATATACATTATGTTTAATAGCATCACTATTATCATTCATGAAATATGGTTCAACAAAATAAAACTGACAAATTATAACTTTTTTATTACTACGGCAAGGCTATGAAAATTCGTTTACCCGTGAGCGAATCGAACCCACAACAGTTGCGTCTACATTGTAACGCTTGATTATGAAATGATTTAGTTTACACGACGACTTAAATCATTATCATATTTAAAAACAGCCCAGCTCGTATAAAATGTTTGCAAAATTCTCTGAGTATTTATGAAAATATCAAAACAAGAACAAGTAAGCACTATAAAATAAAGAAATAACATATCAGACAGAATTCGTGATTGCTTTAATATTATCGACTCTACTTTCTTACGTTGAACACAAATATTCCGATGCCATCATAGAAATATATACAAGGTATGCAAAAGGAAAATGTGAAATAAGCTTATTTCTTTTCATTAGTGTTTCCCGTTCTTGACAGTTGGTTCCCCTTTTGGAAGATGTATTTTCTGATATTTTTTGCCAATTTGTACGTTCACAGCTTGCATTTAATATTTAATATTCTTTTTCTGCTGTGCTCTCTTGTCGAGTAAATTTAGTGAGCTAAAAAAATGTTGTCTATCTGTATGTATATGTAGAAGTCATAAAATTAGCAGTGGGGGCGCATTGGAATAGCGTTTAACTTAACGCAATGGTTGTGGGTTTAATTTCCACTCTGGAGGAAGCATTTGCATTTCTACGTTTTTATAACACAAATGTGGCGTTACATTCCACCACTTAACACTTAATGTTTCAAAAATTTGATAGAACCTGGTGAACAAAGTTTAGGTGGGATACAGTATGAAGCTAGTAAATAAATAATTACTTTATTATTTGTATACTTTCATTTCCATGAAAAATTATTAATTAAAATTCTTCGTCCTCAGAATAACTGATGACCCTTATATAAATGCCAATCGCGACTATAGTATAAAATTTAATTTCAAATATGACTTCATATTTCACGTAAGACCTAAATGTACAAAAAAGATCTAAATTGAATTTTCTTCATAAAAGTGCAATATAAAGAGTATTTCAAAATATTCTCGAGATTTCTACACTAAAATCCTTACCATCCAATAAAAAGTTCCATAAATCTTTTAAAGCACTAGCGATGTAAGCGTCACAAACACAACGCGTTGAATCAAAAACGCGGCATGTTCTCGTCCGTAAAACTGGAAAAATCCGGTTAGAAGCGGATAAAGCCGGTTAAAATCGGTCCGAACTGGTTGCTACCGTTGCTAACACCAGATTATTGGTGCTTCAGTCGGTGTTAGTTCCACATTTTTAAATTCACATAAGACTTACTTATGACTTAAGTTGGGAAATTTTTATATTAGTTCATGAAAGTTCCGTAGGTGTGGAGTCAACAGACTTTTAAGTGTCACTAAAGTTGTTTAACTATCGTCTAAGTTATGAAATGATTTTTGATAGTTTGCTAACACACTATTAAGTTAGTTTTTATATTTGAAATATGAGATTTGTACAAGTAATACTATAAGAGCATTGAAGTAAAAAAAGAAAATATTTCATGAAATACTTTCAATTTTACAGTGAATAAATACATAGTCGCACATCACTCTGTTTTTCAATTTTAAAACGTATATTAAGGCCTTGTTCTTGTTATGTATAGAGGATGGTAATGTTCCACCATGTAACACATTAATATTATAACATGATTTAACTCCTAATGTAAAAAAATTAAGAGTAAAGACAAACTCGATATTATTTTCACTGTCTTATAATTCTAATAGTTAGTAAAGTGGAGAATGGAGTCTCTTGACACCCGGAGATCCTAGTGCCATGACATTGCCTATTCTGATATATTCAAGATAAAGAAACAAGAAAAAATAAATTTTGCTTGTAAAATAAGTATGAAAAAAATATAAGAAGTTTAAAAAGCTTCAGTTTTACTTATAAAAGTATAATTCTATTAAACAAAACGTAACTAACATTCCACAAATTCCAACTATATCTTTGAACATCTTAAAACATTCTCAATTTGTTTGTGTATTCACTTTAAAGAATGTCGACTTCACAAACTCTATCGGCGAAGCAGTTCAAGTTAATTCTTTTGTGAAAGAGAAAAACACCGAAATAAAAAGTCGACCCAACAAAATACAATAGAACAAACAGTCAATAAAGATTTAAAAGATGGTAGGGTTTGGAAATAACATTCAAAATGTCTACTATTTGTACAGTTGTCAAGTATTTTATTAACTTCAGGCTGTATCCCGCATATAGTAGAGTAAAGAGAGGGAACATAGTGTACGTACACTCCGTTCCCCGATTTCCACCAAATATTGGAGATATTGCGTGTTGATTGGAGGAACTCAACCTAGCGGTTTATCTTCTTACCAAAGCAAAGAAATGAAAATTCATTCCCTAGAGTGGGAATCAAACCCAAAACCGTTGTATATAATAGTTAGATATTGCGCTGCTGCGCCATATCACAATTTCAATGTACAAGCTTATATCGTAGGAAACCACTTCATATCATATCAATTTATTTTCATTGTAATGTAAATGTGTTGTTTAAGCATACTTTTCACGAACATCATACCGTAATAGCTGTTAAAATCTGTTTACTCATATATTTACGACTTATTCAGTTGTGAACAAAATTACTGAAGTTCATGTAATTGAATGTATTGGCAATACATTTATTATTTGGTTAAATATAAAATCATTATTTATATTGTTAATTTTATTTTATAATTGATTTACATTTTGTACGACGCGACATCTGACAAAACTTAGACATATACCAGGTTTAAATTTCGCTCGTTTAACTGGAAAAACAGTATTTAGTTTCAAAAGATGATTTTTATCACTCTGCCAATGTCTTTGAATGTTTTTGACTATGAAAAAAAATTAAAGATACCTAAATAAAAATATTAAAATAAAATAATGTTTTTATGAATCTAATGAAGTATTTGTTTTACGCTATATTTACCACGTTGCCCATACACTTCCCAATTTTTTAAATAGTGCGTGTTGAGTTGCGGAACTCAACGCCACGCTTTGCCTTGTGGAATCAAAGAATTGTTAACAATTCATCCCCGGGAGTGGGAAACAAACCCACAACCCTTACGGACTTTACAGTCGGATACTAACGCTTTTATGAATTTCATAATATTAAATAATTATATAAATTAAGTGAAGTGCTGCAGTACTTAAATGGAAGCAATTCTTTAATGTCACATTCATATGCAAGGAAAACGGTCGTATTAGATGAAACAGCTAATATTTAATTTGCAATTCTATAATAAGGCCAGTCGTGGCGCAGCGGCACGAGGTGTGACTGTAAAACCGACTGGTTGTGGGTTCGATCCCCACTCGAGGAGAGGAAATATTTACTTAAATTTATATTTCCATTTTCTTCGCTCTGGTGTCGAGGTTAAGCGCGGCGTTGAGCTCTGCCACTCAATACGCAATGCCTCCAGAATTCGGCAGAAAGTGGGGAACGGAGTGGGAGGTTCCCCTGCAGTCTGCGGGATACAGCGTGAAGCTGGTTAATTCTATAATTAAATGTAATACTGACTAATTATTTTAGTTAAGCTTTGTTTCCTGTTATTCTTACCACTCACTTCTGCTTCCTTATTTTTTTTGGCCACTCTATCGTCGCTCTTTCTAGCGACCTGCTCCAAACAACAAAACATTTTCATTTACTCAATCTGGTGACAAGTCAAAGATTGTCGAGTTCCGCCACACAACACAATGGTCCCGAAAAATTGGGGAAAATGGCAAATAGAGTGTTTTAAGACTAGCCTTTCACTGCCTACCTCGCTACAACGTGAAAATACAAATAACCTCAATATAATAATATTGTCATAAACAAGTTTCTAAATGCCTCCAGAATTCGGCAGAAAGTGGGGAACGGAGTGTCTTTACACTAGGTTCCCTCTGCCTACCCTGCTGTGTGCGGGATACAGCGTGAAGTTAATTTAATTTTAATAATTTAATTTAAGCTCCTATATTAAAAGTATAATTTCCGCTGTTTATTCAGTTACACCTCTACATTGATAGGACAAAGTAACGTAAGTGACTATTAATCCCGAGCATCAGGATCGTTGAAATGTTAAACTTTCAACTAAGCTAAGCTCGCAACGCCTTTGTATATAGATATTTGAAGTTTTATTATAGCTACGTACATATGTACTAGATAGACAAACTGATGTTAAGACATTTCGTTATCCCTTTTCCGCCATAATTCGAGACATTTTGATGAGTAGTTGAGCGCCGGAACTCAACGCCACCCTTTTCTTACTGGATTGGGAAAAATAAAAAAATTCAAACCTCATTGAGGAGCAAGCTAATAATGCGTTTAGTCAGACGCTGTCCACGAGCCACAATGGCCTCGAGAAATGTAGTAGATTCAGAAAAAGAGTATACAATTACTATGTTTTGTTTTAGCTTAAATCTATATCCCGCTATACGTAAGAAGCAGAGTGAACCTGGGAACCTAGTGTTAATATACTCCATTAAAAAACTTGCTTTTCTCTCTTTCCACCGAGTTTAGGTAGTATTGTGTGTTGAGTGGAAAACGAACTCACAACCTGTCCCCTTTTACAGTCACACGCTTATATCCTGCACTACGACTGGCCTCGTAGTATGTGATTTTAATATTATTATGTATTTTTTTAATTACGTATATATAAAGCATGTAAAACGTAGATCAATTTTCACAACTAAAATTAGTTCCCGTTTCGCGTAAATCCATTGCACAACTTCATAATATGTTGAAACTTTCGTTGTTACAAACTGACACATTGTTTTATATTCTGTTTGACTCATAGATAATAAACTCTATGATAATGAAAACTAGAATAAAGTTGTTTGACTATTTCATTGAGCTTTATGCAACTTGAAGAGCTTAAAGTTCTATTATGAAATGTAAATTGCAGTGTTATAGCCGTTGACGTTAACAGTAGATATATAATATTTTGTTATTTTTTAGGATTTAATAAAAAAATATTTATTTCGGATTTCTTCCTAAACTAGTACTATGTGTAGATGCTAGACGCCAAATTTCATAATTCTAGGTCAGCCGGAAGTACCCTATTAATTTTAATTCCTTTTTTAGTCCTCCGAAATACGCGTTTTTCTGCGATATAAACGGCCATATCTTTTTTTTTAAGTGAATGTAGAAAAATTAATTTCTTTAGGAAATTAAGGGACCGTAGATCTGAGTATATGGTTTGAATTTCAACTCTATACCCCCAAATTTTCTGAGACAGGCTCTTGACAAATAGACAGACAGACGGACGGACAACAAAGTGATAATAAGAGTTCCGTTTTTTTTAAAAGGCGAAACCCTAAAAATAGTAAAAAACCAAAGAAAAAGGAGAAATTAAAAAAATTAAGAAACTGAAGCCTTTTACAAAAAAAAATGTACGTAAACTAAAACTATAAACCTGATTTCATAAGCTTTTTACAATATTTGAATATATTATTTTACAAAAAAAAATCTCCTATACAGTTCAAATATGCAACAATGTAATGAATAAAGACTTGAATGATAATGTAACCGTAATCCCTGGATCCTAGCCGAGTGGAACGTCAGTTAAACTTTATACTCCAAGCTAGTTTACTCATCAACATTTTACGACTTTTTACACTATAACTAAGCTGAAAGTTTTTAGAACTTAAAGCTTCACGTGTCAGCTTTTTGACCTGTTTAAAAATCCTATCATCATATCCACCATCGTACTAATATTATAAATCTAAGTTTGTAAGGAATGTTTGTTTTCTCTTTGATCTCATTGTTTGTCTTTATAGGTTTAGGTAGTTACATTTATAATTTCTAAATAGTAAGTAATAAAACCATCCTTCGTATCAGCTATAATGTAGTCAGCATATCTTAATTTTTGTTTACTTTCAGTTAGGCAAAGCGCGGCGTTAAGGCCCGCCACTCAACATGTGTCATGCAATGCCTCTAGAATTCAGCGGAATGTGGAGAACGGAGTGTCTTAACTAGGTTCCCCCTGCCTACCTTGCTATACGGGGTACAGCGTGAAGTCGATTTATTTCATTTATATTAAAAGAAGAGAAAATATATACGGTAACAAACATTTCTAAAGTATGATTAAATTTTCAATGACAGTAGCTTAACGCTGAAGTCGGTCCCAAATGCAACTTCGCGGTCGCATAAATTATATAAACACTAACTACAATGTACCAACCAATTGAAATGATAAATGCAAAGAAAAAATACGACTTATGCCATTTATGGTTGTATTTAAATCGACTGTTGTAGCGCAATTGCATT
Organism: Heliconius erato x Heliconius himera; assembly: GCA_013421005.1. NCBI lineage: Eukaryota > Metazoa > Arthropoda > Insecta > Lepidoptera > Nymphalidae > Heliconius > Heliconius erato x Heliconius himera. The sequence goes on from JAATLQ010024282.1 coordinate 11,348, forward strand.
GAAATATTTAATATTATTTCTATAGATTGCGGGTTCAAATTTAATGCTACGAAAATATTTTCAATATAGATACCTGTTTCATATATAGATGAGTTATGGTTTCATCAACTCTATGTACATTAACTTTTTAAAATACTTTGTAACTGATAAATAACATTGAATTGAAGCTATAATAGTCTCTATTAATATATAATACCAGTTTCGATGTAACCTACTGTTTGTGAAGATTTGCCTCGGGCACCATTTCCATTTGACTATAGGAGAAAAGCTGTACGAAAGTTGTATTATAAATAATTTTGCATTTTTTTTATGTAACAAATTTTTTCAGTTATTAATTTAAAAATGATTTTCAAACCACAAACTGAATTAGCAGAATAAACAAAAACATTGTGACAAAACACTACGCTTTCATTTCGCAAGAAAATTGAGACACTAAACAAACATACAATAAACAAAAATAGTATGGCGTTCTAAGACTTAGATGATAATAGCAATCTCTGCAAGATTTACAGACATCATAAACCATCTCTTGAAACTGCAGCCGTTTATTACCTGACCTGACGTCTTCCAGGATTTTTAACTTAATAGCCTCGAAGCTTACTTTAATAACCGTAATTTGTATGATAAGTTTAATTTCTTAACTGATTGCTTTGGGAAATAATTTTGGTCGTATGTACTCTGTAAGTTATACTATACATAACGATGTTCCCAAATGTTACAGTAAGCTGATTGACTCTACAGCATAGTTTCTAAAAATGCTTTTCATGTCCAAGTCAAATATATTTAATTATATTTTTTATATAATTATATAGTCATGTATATTTAATTATATTTTTTATTGTGCATATCATGGACTGTTAGTTGTGTATTATTGAGTACACTAATAATTAAACATAGTTTAAATGTAATGATTGAAATCCAATTTTTTATTGAATGTACTCTTACACCATAAACACCATATACACCAGAAACTTGCTTCACATGTGAAAGTGATATAATATATATTGTTTTTTTATGTCATGCTTTGGCCCGAATTTAGAAGGGAAGGCTGATTAAATTTAATGTTAAGGCACTCCATTCTCTGCTTTCTTCCCTAATTCGAGATACTGCGTGGCAATGAAAACAATTTATTCCCCCGAGTGGAAATCGAACCCACAACCATAGCATACATACAACTATAGCTTCGAGCCATTGATATATATTATCTTTATTTCCAAACCATTGCTTATTATATACGATTTCTTTTATCATTACCTCATACAGATATTACATTTACTAATATTTCGTTTTGTTTCTTCCCTTTTATTGTACAAAAAGGCACATTTCTCTAGCATTTTCCTTGTACACAATTAATCGTTTATTAAATTATCTTATTTCGACGTTCATACGATTCTATTTTTAAAAAATATTACTTTTTTATTCTATTTTGTTTGGTAAATACATTGTATGTTGATAAATTAATCTGTATTATCTATAGAGATATACTATTATTATCAAGTTAAAGAGTTTGTTTGGGTTTTGGACCTAATCTCAAGAACTACTGGCAAGATTTAAATCATTATTTTTGTGTTAGATTGAATGATGATGATGGTGATGTTATGAATTCATTTATCGAGAAAGGCTATATACCAGATTGTATGACGTATATTTATTTAAATCCATCTAGGGTACTTCGAACATGTCATGTGTAACCTGTTTTTAATTATTTCTCTTCTTTCTATGGCAATGAAACAAACTGCGGCATTGAGTTCTCTCAAAAATTGGACGAAAAGTGAGAATTGCAGTGTCTTAGTATAAGTTCTTTCTGTCGATCATGTTATACGCGAGATATATCGTGAAATTATAAATAAAGCCGGTCAAATGCAAGTCGAACTCGCAATCCGAGGGTTCCGTAACAATTTCAGGATGTCAAATCCCTTTGACATCCTGAAATTGTTACGGCAATTTATATTAACAAACTTAAGTAGTACTTAACAAACTTAAGTTTGCGGATGTTGCACCCATTTGGTATGAAATGCAACAAATTTTGATTTTTTTAGCAAAATCAATACATAAGCGTTCATACCTTCGAAGCTTGATATTTTCTCTGCTCCAAGGTCTGATCTGAATATTTGATATTAATTTCAGATCGATACATTCATGGGATCTTGGAATAAATGCTCTCGACAGACAGACAGAAGGACAACAAAGGATTTTTTTCTTTTGAGGTACAGAACCCTAAAAAGATATCTTGAATAATATGTAAATTTACGAAATAACCTTAGACAGACAGATTGTTTAGTAAAAAAAGAACTTTGCAGAGAAAGTCTTAAATAAAACAAAGTTAAGCTGCTTACGTTCTACGGTACTCGTTGAACGCCTTTACAACGTTCCCTACAAAGTGTCTGTAGGGGATTTAACTGAGATCCAACTATCGTATTGATGTAACTAGTTTGTTAATGAAACGGTAAAGTTAGAAATTTTGGTAGTGCTTAAAAGTGATACAATGTTACATATAAGAAATACATACATATATTACATATAAGAAAAACGTGATAAAAATATTTTATAATAATATTATCTTTAAATTAATTCTACGTATTTTTTTATTATATACACACGTGAACTTATTCCTCAAGTTATTACTGGCAGTTGTGTTTTTATTGATTGCGTTGAAATAATGGAGGATATTACAGTCAATGAATGAGAACGTGCAAATCCAGGTGGTTTGAGCGCGTAGGGAGAATGTGTGATGAAAGACAAAAAATTATGAAGTAAGAGTGAGTGGTAAGAGTGGCAGGAAAGATCTTGGTTGACTATCGAAAACACAATCGATGATACTGGAGGCCGGTCACGCAAAAAGCATGTGGACACCTTGGAGGACATATATGTGAAGAGGTGGATAACAGTGGACGAGGTGAGTATACAGCAGATACCCTAGTGTTTGACGCTCCGTGAACTGACTACCCCGCTATGGATAAAGCGTGATTAAAAAAATATATTAAAATTAAATGCCATGGGTTATTTTTTAATATTGTAATTTTTTATTATAAAACCAGAACAATCTTTACAACCTATTCAGTGCCCGTACAGTTCTACGGATTATGTGTGTGATGAGTCCATTTCACTCAATATCTTTAACATTGACGGAGATAAATGCAACAATTAAAAAATAAATAAATCGGCTTTACGCTGTATCCCGCATACAGCACATTGCTGCATGAAAAGGGGACCCAGTCTTCAGACACTTCGTACCCAGCTTTCCGCAGAATTTTTCAAAGCATTTCGTGTTGAACGGTAGAACTCAACGGCCTTAATACAACAATTAATATAACTAAACCAAAGTATAATAATTAGCAAATCCCCGTATTGGAATCAAACCTGCAACGATCATTGCTCAGACATTTCCTAGATATATATTTCTTTTATTCCAGCGTTACGCATTTTTTTGGCACAGTAATGTAAAGCAGAAAGAACTGAACATCGTAGAACTTCGTTTTTCATGTTCCAAAATCAAAGTCGTGAATTCCAGTCAACGTCTGTTGAATTTGATAAAGCGCATACGAACAGACGAAGCCGCTGCGCGACGATGGCATCAAATTTAAAAATTTGATAATGATAAATTCAAAGGCATCACATCTATCTTGTCAATGTCCGCCAGTCCCTTTAGGCCTTCTGGTCTAACGATGTAATCGATAACCAAACAGATTAACATGCCATTCGGAGGAAACACTCAGTGGTATTAACCGACTCCATAAAGTGAGAAAATATGTCTTAGAGGCTTGAGTTATTTTCATTTTTTCACTCCTCAGAGTATCTTCTCTTCTGCCTATGATGTAGACTCTAAGGGGATACAGCGTGAAGCTACAAAAAATATTAGTATGTATTTAAACAACTTTATTTGAAATGATGAATGTTCAGATGAAATTCGCACTATGTTTTGTCAATATCTCGTTTAAAGAAAAACATTGATCAAAAAATAATAACAAAACAAGTCCCACCCGACCCATGAAAGTGTTAAGAATAAACATTCAATGTGTAAAAATATATGGCGAAGTAAATAAAGTTGTAAATATTTCAATTCATCTCACTTTTACTCTACAAATAACGTTGAAACTAGTCTTTCATATAAAAACAAAGGTATTTTCTAAAACTGCAACTGTTATTCGAGCTGTGTAGAATTTCGGTCAAAAAAAATATTTGACGCGAAATAGCTTTTAAACAAAATAAGAATGTATTTGGATAGTATTTTGTAGGTAAAAAAATATTTTTACTTTAGCTCCATCTAATACTATCTTTTACCCGCGGCTCCGCCTCCGTGGTCTAATAGATCTAAGTAAGTAAGAATCGTGTACGTTATATACCACATCGAAACACATTAGCATATAGCCTTCTTCCCCAGTGGTTGTCGCTATGATGAATTTTGATGACTGCCATGTCTTTAGTGGGACTCTCAAGGTTAAAACGAATCGATCGACGTAAGAATTATCAAAACTGGCCAAGGCATCTACAACGCCACATAGGAACACACATACATATGTATACGTACATACATATGCATACATAGACTCATAAATACATAACCCTCTTTTGAGTCGCGCAGTAAACATAGCTTTTACGATTTTTGGTTATCTTAGTTTTGTTATCCCTAGTCAAGTTATATATTTCGTTTATTGTGTTCCACACAAACAAGCTTCGCTTCGCTTTAGTTAAGGAGAGGAAATACAGAGAGAATCTAGCATCAAGACGCTAGTGTCAAAAAATATAACGTAAGAGTATTTTACAATTTTTAATTATTCGAAGGTGAGAAATCTTTTATGTTTAAAATCCTCTGCAGTTAATCAACAAAAACAGAAAAAATATATGAAATAACAACAATATATTTCTGTTATATTTTTATTTTTAAAATTAAATATGGCCCTACTATTTAACGTGTACGTATTTTTAAACAATACAAATTTTATACATGAAAAATTTTCACATCATCTTTGTTAAGTTTGTCAATGATTTTCATGTTAAGCATTTATGATTTTTATAGTGGATTGCTGTCCTGGCACAGGATGGGAAAAGGGAAAGTCGTAGGTTCGATTCTCACTCCAGGTTACGAATTTTATTTTTTTCGGTCTGGTAAAACTACAGCGCGAACAAGTAATGTCTCGCAAATTGGTCAGAAATGGGGAATGTCCTGAGATTAGGTTCCCGCTGCTTACCCTGCCATAGCGTGAACCTAAACCAATCTTAATAACAAATTTCCATATAAGTATAGGTATTAGATTTCTATAATCTATTGCTAATTTATATGATAACCGCAATGCAGTAAGTTCTTAGTTGACGTGCTCGTTCAAACCAGCAGAAACGTGAAGAGGCTCATATTACAAAGCACGTATTCATTGACAAAGACCTAATTACCTGTTAGTGACGTAGTGTTAGTGACGGTGTGTGTATAATGTGTATGTATGTATGTATGTTTCAATTATAGTTGTCGGTTTAACACTATTAGAAGAGTCTCAATTTATTAATAAATTTATAGAATCATAGATTTATTTTATTCGTGTTGTTGGATACCTTTCTATTGTTTTTTTACAAATATATTCAATCATTTTTTACTATTATTATTATAGTACAGATAATAATTAATGTAAAATATATTGTGTTTTTAAGTTTGTGCTAGAACACTCCGGCAGAACACAACACTGAATTTTGTCTTATCATTAGAACGAGGATACGAAAGATTCAATCACCCGAGTAGAAATCAAACCCACAAACATCACGCTTACAGTCAGAAACTGTGCCGTTGCATCACAACGACCTCACGTTTTAAAAGATTTTTATAAAAAACAACAATTATAAGGGACGTATGGTTTATTTTACGTACTACATGTTCTCTTTTGATAGAAAGTCCACTATATTATAATCCGATATTCTGTTAGAATAACTCTTTATCATGTGATTAATTATATTGATTTATATATGCATCAATAAGAAAGTGTCAGTCATGGAGCACCGATAAACACGACAGTTGTGGGTTCGATTCGTAGTAATTGAGTACGTGTAAGATGGAGTGCGGAGCTTTTTTATAGTTTCAAATGAAAGCAAAAAAAAATAATGAGAATGAGAAAATAACGAACCCAGAACCACTAAATGTATTAAATAATTCTCATTTCTGAGTCACAAGGAAGTCAGGATACCTCATTAAGAACATTTACTTTACCAAAAGCTTATTTCTTTCCTTTATCCAAGTTTTTGCTGCAAACTAGATATTTTGTATTGAAAATTCCTGTAGCTTTTTGTAAAATTTCCATAACGAACCTGCCGATTGTTAGTTTTTGAGTGACATTATACGGAACTCTAAAATGTTAAAAGAATATTAATATTGATATATGAAAAATTCTTATAAAAGAGTATTTTCTTTCCCCTGAATTGATTGTTTTATACTTAAATAGGTACATTGAAGTTTTTTAGATATATAGGCCTTGTAGTACGACATATTACGTTGTACGACAGATTTTTTATTTATCATGGACAATCTCTAATAATATTTTCATTGTTTTTGTGCATTCAAAATAACTTATTTCTGTCTCCGAGGACATAAACATAATATATCTATGTATGTATTTTTTCTCAACTTCACGTTTTTTTTCCCGCATAGCAGTTGTGTGGTAGAGAGAACCTAGTGTTTCTAGGAGAATCCTCTAGCACCTTGAAGGCGATGGCGGCCGGTAATAGACGAGTCGTCGATAGAGGCGTGGTAATAGTATGCGAAAGTTTTAGTGAGAAGATCGAACTTACCCCTCTATCCATCGTTCGAACCTAGTGTGAAAACACTCCATTCTCCATTCTTCACTTCCTGACTGATTTTCGAGACATCGCGTGATGAGTGACGGAACTCAAGGCCGCTCCATAATTACCAAAGCGGAAAAATGAAGATAATTCAATAAAATCCCGAGTGGGGATCGTATATAAATGTCGTGTATGTATGTATGTATAATAAAAACGTATTACATTTAACTTTTATTTTAAAGAGCACGTGATATGTTTACGCTGTTACGATTTTAAAATATATAAATGCAGATTTCACGAGATTATTCAGTTTAAATATTTTAAAACGGAAATAGTGCTTCGAGCCTGAACGTATGATGTTACATCCGTTGTTATTATTATTAATATATATTTTTATAAAAAAACATACAGAGATTTAAATATTAAGTGATGTCATTTAATGTTGTATTTGTAGCTTTTATAGGGTCTTTTAAATAGATAAGTGTGATACTTGGGCTTACATGCGGTTTTGATTTTGTATGTGATACGTTTATATGAAACAATATAATATGAGTGCTATATCTATGACTCGATGGTTTTGGATGCGAGCGAATTTTTTTTCCGCTCTTCCAATATAAAACGCCGCGTTAAATTCTTCTACTTAACAGGCAGTCTTGAAATCTCGAAAAGAGCGGGACTCAAATAACCTCCCGTTGATCTATAATGATCAAATTGGTACGGAACCCTCCATGCGTAAGTCCAACTCGCACATGATTGTTTTTTTTTATATTATATAATATGTAGCATTTACAGTGAGTTACAGTTATGTAGACTACAAATATTAAAGCCTCCGACAGAGTCGAGGAACATCAAAGTTCAATTTCGTTAGTAGCAATTTGTGTCTAAAATCGCGTTCCTTTTACTTTATATTTAACGTTTTACTCCACTCATGTGAGCATACTATATAGCTGCTATATAAAATTGATAAATATTATATAAAATATAATATTTTATGTTTATATACGTTTTGATTTAGTTTAAAAATTATTGAAATATTACAAGAAAGCCAGTGTACATAAAACAGGAAGTAACGTTCCTTTTTAGGATTTCATACCTCAAAAGGAAAAAATAAAAACCCTTATAGGATCAACTTGCTTTCCGTCTGTCAATACCATCTATCTTTCTTGAGATAGCGTGGATGTATCAAACTAAAATTAATCTCAAATATTCAGGTCTACGGTCCGTTGGAATATAGACAAAATCAAATTCGTGATTGTGAAATCTGGCACGAAGTGAGAACTTACAATACGAATAACGAACAGTGAAAATTTATCGGTATTTCATAGGAAAAGGGACATTTCAAACTTATATTCGTAGATTATTTCACACAAAATGAGTATAAATTGCTCCTATTTACACATTTAAATTTGTAAAATTTTATATTTTATACTCATTTACTATTAATTAATTTACAATTTTGATATTTTACTCGCTCTTGATAGGTGATCAATCGATCGATCGATCTTGATCCTTATCATTTTAATAAGTTCTTTGATTTTCACGATTATTACACATTTTAAATGAGACTATTTTAACCTTATCATTTTAATTATAACTGCATTTTTACGCTTATTTAAAATTTTAAAATATTAAATCAATATAATTTTAAAAAACTCTTTCGTTACTTACTTAGTGATCGAGAATTTTTCATTATTAACGTAAACTTAAACGATCGTCCTCTATAGCATTACACATTTGGTAGTTTCTCCGCTTTATTTAGTAGCAAACTTCGTTTTGCCGAGAACTCATTAGTCGGACCGTCTCTTCATTTTCTACTTAAGTGAAAAAAAAATATTAGCGAAAATCACTGAGCTTTTAGCGCCGTGTTAAATTTTATTTATAGGCGTTTGTATGGTGTTGATATATTGCTTTACGATTTTTATTTCAACTTCACGCTGTATCACTCATATAAAAAAATTGTAGTCGTGGATGCGATTACGGTAATCGAACCCACAGTTCCAATTCCCGAGTGGTACTCGACTATAGATGACTTTTTGTTTTTGTACGGAGTGTCTTGCCATAACATTATTTCTGCCTACCCCACTATATATAGACCAAATCGTGAAGTTGGAAAAGTATCATATAATATTCTCATACTAACTGTGGCATTACAGCATCTTATTTGTTTTTTGTAAAAAATTGTCGTCCCTCTCAATTTTGTTCACTTGAACAAATAGGATTTCGGAAAATCCTCTCGGTGCTCCCCTTTTTAGGTGTACTAAAAAAAACTTCTTCTAATTTCAGCGTTCCTTCCTTGTCTGTTAGTCACTAATCAAAGAAAGCATTTTATCTGCATAGATGTTCTATAATATAAACTAAATAATCCACCCATCTACTAATAAATCCTTATCAAATGACAGTTAAAAAATTCTGAACATTACAACAAATCTAAAAGGCATTATACGTGGCAAGTGAAACTTGGGGCATGAATTCATTAATCCTATTTCAGATGCAGGTATAAAGAGTTCCCAAGTTTTTCCTTTTACGTGTTTTTATAGGTTTTCGGTACTGCCAATGGCTGGGAGTTTGCAGTTTCAGCAGTTTTGAACGGCTGATTGCATTTTAATGGCGTATATTAATGGATTCTGATTTTTGTAAGAGGATTTTAATGTTTTTTTATAGGAAAAGTGAAGTCATTTTTGGTTGTTATTATGTAGTAATGTTTTTTTGGTAGAAAATATAACATATATATTGGTTTTGGGGTTTGAATACTCTGGAGTAAAATGTATATAGGTCATAGGTTTTTAATATCTGTAAGTCTGTGGTATTTAAAATCGTAACAACGCATGGATTCCTTCACCCAGCAAACATTGAATAAGATAGAGCACAATGAAAGAGGTGGAATAACACTTGGTTTTTTTCAATAATGAAAGACCATTTTATGCTGTTTTGTAATGTAGTTTTGTGACTTACAACATAAATAAAATACTAGGATAAATATTAAAAATATAAGTGAAAAATTAAAAAAACATATTCAATGCCGTCATGGCACAGTGGGACAACATCTCACTGTACGAGTATATATGATAATTATAAGGTCAATCTCCACCTGTGAAGAATGGTGATTTTTAAATTGTCTGCATTTCCCTACTCTCAAATTTCTTTATTAAGCATGCAATGTCTTAAAAATTAAGCAGAAAATGGACAACGATAAGTTTCTAGATTTTATCGTATAATCGTCGTAATTCCTAACTTACTTAGAGTAAAATATCTAATTTCGCTGAAACTAGACAAGGGAGGAATTTTAATTACTTTTGTTAGAAATACAGATATTTGCCCTGTCTGCTTAGACTGACAACATGAGGGTTTCAAATAACAAAATAGTATGACTTTCAAGTATTATTATGCTAATTTTTTTTTAATTCATTTTATTTTATGTAGGCAAGCTTGTGACTGTAGACAACCTCTCAAAGGTTGTAGGTTTGTTTTCCACTCGAAGAAATGAAATATTATTTTTTGTTGTTGCATTGAGTTCTACCACTCAGCACGCAATGGGTCTAGAATTTTGCGGAAAATTAAAAACTGTATTTTAACGGGAACGGAGTGTCCTGAATACCAGGTGCACAGGTTTCCTCTGCTCACGCTGATACTTGCGGAATATAGCATGGAGCAATTTTTTTTTATGATGATAATCTTATCAAATAATAAAAAATCTCTTATTTTATTTTTAAAACTAGGCACAAAAAAAAATATTTTTTAGTATGACATCAAAGAAAATTAAGGCAATTAGAATTTGCATGCTCTTTTATTTTGAGAAAGCTTCCTTAAACCGTTAAGCTCAGCGTACTAAAGAGCACTAACTAATAATAATAATAATAGCTCGCGAATATAAAATTTGAATATAATTTTTGCGAAAATTGGCAATCTCTCTCTCTTCTTTTATTTAAATTGGAACTTTTAATAGAATGCTAATCTGTAGCACCTAATTCTTATGAAGACGTTGATTTTCTGCTATAGAATAGTTTTGTATAAGTAGTAATATGATTGATGATTCCACTTGGGATAACAATTTCAGATGTCTTAGGATTAATAAATAAAAAGGGGCACAGAGAGTGGAGAGTCCGATTGTTTGACACTAGGTTCTGTATTTTATCACTTTTAAATGTTTCTAAATGATTTAATTGAAACTTATGCCCAATGCTACGGTAACGGTAATAACTGTTAATATAAATATTTGAAGTATTCGTATTATGGAACGTATTTTATCATTAATATTACTACCAGTGTCCATTCGGAACTTTATAGGCTTAAGATGTAAGCAAAACGAATCCCTTTTTTTCCCGCCTTTGTTAGATTGGTCCTGGTGCTCCCCTACACTCCCCTTACAGCTGTATATGTCACGTAGATTCGGCTGTACGTTGTCTGTCAATAAAGAAAAGGTTTTATATAAAGGATCCTTTTCTTTTTATTAGTAGGCTAAAGGTTATTTATTATGAATTAATTCATTTGCCCGTTTCTATATTTTAAGCAGACGTTTATATCTTAACCCTATAACCAGAGAACACAAAGACGTTATATCCTTTACTTGTTCGAGTATACTCGTTTTTGATGAAATGCAATGCAAAATAAATGAAATTTATTCCAAACTATCCCAAGAGACGTACGTATGCTTTGATTGAGTTCTGCTTTGTCAGTTCCTTATCTGAAACGTGCTGAGAATTCACTTTATTATAAGGATGGAGTCAGTCTGGGCCTTTATATGTTGTCAGTTAGTTTAACCCCCGATGAAAAGAAAGGACTGTTGCAAGTTTGGGGAGTCTGTGTATGTAAGTATGTATGTGTGTATCTGTATGTCTGTCTATTGCATCGTAACTCTAAAACGGATGATCCGATTTTGTTTAGTTTTCTTTTTTGTTTAAAAGGTCACTTATTCGAGAGTCTTTTTAGCTATTATTTAAGAAGAAGAAGCTTTTTAATTAGCAATTATTATTTATATATGCAAATTGAGTGACAGTCAATCTTGCATAAAATTTTAACATTGTGGTCACTATATTTTCAGCTTCAAGCTAGATACCGCATGTAGCAGAAATTGCAGAGGAATTCTAGTGCTAAGCCACTCGGCTCTCCAGTTTTCGCTGAATTTTGGACGCATTGCGTATAGAGAAGCGAAACTCAATGCCTCATGCTTTGTCTCGATATCAGAGCGAAGGACTGGCCTCAATTAGTCCTAGATGAACCAGTAGTTCCTGAAATTACGTGTTTAAAACTATGTAAATAACTATATAAAACTATGTGTAACTGACATATAAAGATAAATACTTTTCTGTACGTGCATGTATAAAAGAAAAAATAAATGTAATTTTAACGAAATTATTAATATTATTTATTCATATTATAAGATAAGTCTCATTTCATATTAATATTTTTGATATGTTGCAACGGCGTTGGATATTTACGACTCGCTTATTTGTAATTTAAAATGAATACTTGCATTTTAAATATGAATGAATGATAAAATAATGGATTCGTGGCGCAGTTGGAAAGTTTGTGGTGCTGGTCGTGGGTTCAATTTCAAACTATAGGATCGTTTAAATAAATATATAAGATAGCTTGACGCTGTATTACGCATATAGCAGGATAGGCAGAGGGAACCTAGTGCTAACACACTCCGCTAGTCACTCTCAGCAAAATTGTAGAGACACGCACTGCAATTTGACGATTTGTGAAACAAAAAATAATTAATTCCCTAGCATTCGAACCCACACCCGGATGCTGCATCGATGTGCCACGACAGCCACGGGACGGGGCGACATTTAAATTACAATTTAAAGAAATACTTCTTCGACTTGCCACACGAAGTGCGAACGTGTGAACATAGAAAATGGACATTGAGCTAGTGATAAAATACCGCCTCAAAATTATATGACGAATTTGTTTTTAATAGAATTTGATATTTCATTCAAAAGTAATTATTATTAAGTGTGATTTTTTAATGTATTGATATTGATTTTTTCATTTTTATACAAACTTCTCTAGTAAAATCACAAGAGAATAATTTAATATATTAACATTTTTGTTTCAGGTAATATCACTGTCACTCTCACACGCCATGCGAGATACTCAAGTAATTAGAGAGAATGACGAATTACTTTATTCTCAGCCTTTAATCTTTACATTAAGTTGCTAGGCAACGTATGTGGAGAAATCTGAATATGTTCTTAGGATTTGAAGCCACTGCTAGCATTGTGTAGATACTGGTGTTGCATACCCACTGCATACTTGCATTACCCTGCACCCTTAGTGTAAAGACACTCTGTTCCTCGCTTTATGGTAAATTTAGGAAACATTCTCCACTACATATAAACAAATGTTTTTAGGCCGGCGTGGCTCAGGAGCACAAGAAGAACGAAAAGTATTTAGTACTTTAATTTATAAGGCAAGTGTTTTAATGGGAACCGAGTATCTAATGTTATGTTGTGTTGTCTAGTGTTAACTAGGTTTCCAGGTTCCCTCTGCCTACCCCGCTATGTACAGGATATAAATGACGATCAAAATAATGTATATCTCTGATTATCATTCCATAATTGCACCGCTCTTTGCATATTTACTCTATTTTACCCACTGCAGAGTCGAAAAGAGTTACTTGTGAAGCATATTTCTTTAGTTAAAAAATGAAATGATATATTTTATTATTTTCATTTTTCCAATTTTATACAACAATAGGTATAAAAACAATATCAATAATATGTATAGAATGTGCGAAATAATAAATCGAAATTCACGGACTTACTTATCAAAAAATATACAATTTTAACTCCAAAAGATAAAAATTCAAAAATAATTCTTATTACTTTCAACCCTCCCTGAAGAAGTAGGTACTGTCATTGTATTGTATTCACCGCTGTTATTACATCTTCCAACTGTCGACATAAATTTATTTTTCTACAATAGACTAGGTATCTTAACGCAAACGTCTTGATTTGTCGTACTTTTTAAACGGCAATCCGTTTGGAATAAACGTTGAATGTTTTAGTTTTCTTTTGAAGTTTTTCTTTTTGTTTTGAGGTTTTTTTATTGGTTTCATTCATTCCCCCAAATAGGAATTGAACCCACAACCGTTACGTTACAGTCACGCGCTCTAATAATAAATGTATATATTAAGAGGAAATTAAGATTAGGGACTTAGGTAAAAGAAATATGGTTATTTCAAAATATTATACAACATTTGTACATTTCAGCATATTTTTATTCTTATCCCCTTTAGACTAGAATATATTATGCATGTCATAAGACTATATACAGTAGTTAAATTTAAAATCCACTTTCCTTCTAAATCGGTTAAATAACTTGTCTTTTCTACCACCGCGTCAAGCGAACCGCGTCGCCCCAAACGAACGCATTCAACGGAACACGCACTAATTTCGTTCTACCTTGTTGTATATAACTCTTGTACATACGCTTCTATTAGCTAGTTCATGCCTTTGACTTTGGCTGAATGATTTAATTTTATATAAGTTTTTATTTCTATTTCACACGCTTGTGTCCCAAGCGTACGACTGTTGACGATGGTTGTGGGTTCGATTGTTACTTGAGGCAATATTAAATATTTAATATTTTCATGTTTCTCGATATGGTTAAGAGTAGCTGATAAATCGTGATGTTGACTTCAGTCACTCAAGATGCAATACAAAGTGGGGAAGAAATTTGAGACATTGGGTGCCGATGGCGAGTCTCAACACCGGTCATTATCTAAAATTATAGAATCAAATACAATACTATGTTTTATTTCATTTAACAGTTAAAAAAAATATTAAATTTAAATATTGAAATTCTTTAACAAATGGAGAGTCCATAACAACTTTAACTACAGTCATTTAAGAACACTTCATTATTTTTTTACACATTCTGTAACGTAGCGTAACATTTTAGACAACTAATATTGCTTCCCTGTGATATAAGCCTCAATCTTAATAAAAATAATAATAAATATTTAAAGAAAATAATAAAATATATTTATTCACTAAATTGTGTACAAATTTTCCCTAGGCACATTGTCACAGCCACCATCGTCTTTGCCCCTTTACAACTTAGATTATATTTTAAATATTTAAATTACTAATCAATAACATATTATATATATATATATATATATATATATATATATATATATATATATATATATATATATATATATATATAAATGAGGAATACAAACGCAATCGCCGGACTTGTCGATGGTTGTGGATTCGATTTGACCCAAGGGGAACGAATTATTTTCATTTATCCTCTGGAGTCAACACACAACTTACAATGACCCGAATTGGGCGGAGAGCGGAGAAATGAGTGCCTTAGATTTTTTGTCTTGTCTTAGGGTAGGCCGAGAGAATCTAATCCCTTGCACTAGCATTAGATTCTCACGGCCTACCCTGCTATATGCGGAATATAAAGATTTATGTTCTTCCTGAGCGAAGAAATGAAAATATAAATGTATATAAATATTTTATTTCATCGAGTGGGGATCGAACCCACAACCAGTCGATTTTACAGTCACACTTTGTGCCCCTGCGCCACGACTGGCCTCAATGTCTTTATATTAAATCGGATAAGTCATTCAATGTATGTCACTTTTGTCCTTTAGGGATAGCGCGCATTGGTGACTTTTATCAGGGTGACAATAAATTCTTTGTTACTGTCATGTCACCATGCTTTACGCTACTGCGCGCACTTGCGGTGACAGTGACGAAATTTTTTACATTTGATAAAATGCATCTCCAAGAGATGGTTGTCTGTGCACTAATATTAAAATTAAAAAATTAAAATTAAATTAGCTTCACGCTATATCCCGCACACAGCAGGGTAGGCAGAGGGAACCTAGTGTTAAGACACTCCGTTCCCCACTTTCTCCCGAATTCTGGAGGCATTGCGTGTTCAGTATATTAAGAAATAGAAAAAAAAGCAAACGTAGAAAAAATAATCGTTTAGGGATTTGTCATAGAGCTACTACGGCCTCAACTCAATTTAGTCAATCAGTATGTCGTTGTCTATTTCATCTTCATTAAAACACACGTTTTGCCTTGGAGATGAAATTGACGCCATTCTTGAAATTAAAATTCGGAGCTCCACGCTGCTGTTTCTTGTTTATGCGGAAGACGACTAGTATGGAAACCGCAAGTGGGAAGGGGCACGAAGTGACATGTAGTTTCTAATGCGCGCACGGGCATACAAACCTATGGACGCGGTGACAGTTGCGTCACGGGCGTGTCGCCATCCTCCGCGGACAAAAAGTCACCCAATTGTCACGTATCCAAATGCGCGCACCTTCATTTAGGGTGATGTACACGGTGACAGTGACGCAACAGTCACGGTGACAAAAATCACTAATGCGCGCTATACCTTACGGCGATGTATGAGATTATTTGAACCAAACGAGTCTCAAGATATCTTTTTTTGTGCACATGTAAAGCTACCTAGTATTAATGTATCCAGCCTTCATTCAGAAAAGGCAGGTAGGTAGGTTATCAAATTACATAGTTTCAGGTTACGCTTTTGAAGAGTTCCTGTAATTTCCAGGTGGTCTTTGGACAGGTTTCGAAATATTGCACCGAAATGCATGAAAATCGTTATTTCTTTTTGAGCGAATTTAAATATGATTTTTGTGTAAGTTTTTTTTAAATGAAAGACTCCAAATATTCAAGCAATAAAATAAATACTTTTATATATTAATTGTTAAATATATAGTTATTTTTTATTGTCATTAATATGATACCATTTTTTTAAATGTATAATGACTTAACCGTAGAAGAGTTTGAAAATTAAACTATACGTTTTAATCTTCTGTACAAAAAATCCCGCGTTTAAAGTGCAGAAGTATTTAACGCCCAGATAGATATAAAATAACCAAACATTTATCTCATTTTTGAGCGAGCAAGAGTAATTAAAATTACAAAAGATTCAAATAACTATTTATTTTGTTTATAACAGTATATAGTCAGTAATCATTTTCTGAGAATAAACGTAAATAAATAATAGTATAATTTAGACTAGCAATCTTGCGGGTAGAACTCAGTTCAGTGGCGGAACTGAACGCCGCGCGTATCTTATTACCAGAGAGAGAAAATGAAAATTCATTATTTAGTTTTCAACCTTATTTTCTCCTTAAGTTTTCAGCTCATTTCCTCCTTTTGATCGTTATTGTCGTCCCTTTCAGATATATCACTAACGATAAGGACCGAAAGTGATTAAGAAACAAACATCAGCATCAGTAATAGCTGTATTTGAACACCCGTTTAGGTTTGATATTTAATCATTGACCAATAAACAGACCTTAAGTCTATGTATTAGAGCATAAATTTCTTTGCATTGATCGGCAATTGTTTTTCTTCATAATTGACACTAATGTGAAGATTATTTTTGATCAGGTCAGTTTTAAGCATTTTTTTAACCCTAATAGCAGGTAGAGAGAAAATACTGTTAAAAAATTCCATTCCCAACTTTACGCTCAATTTTCGAGACATTGTGTGCTGCGTGACGGATCCCAACGTCACGCTGGTTGGGTTTAGTATAACGACGAAAACATGAGAATTTGTTACCTTAAGAAAGAATCGAACTTACAATCCGCGTTTATCGCGATCTTTGAACCCACGCCACTTAAGAAACTGTTAAAAGAACGATTGGATGATTACCAAGAGGCGTAAGTTCGACTCCCGCTACCTTCAAAATACTACATTTTCAAAAAATAGAAGACTTAGTGTTCCACAACAATTCAATTTCTCAAAGACAACATTCCTATATCTTTTATCAATAAACTGTCCAATTGCTATTCCCTTACAAACTACAATAGATATTTATACTCGGTCGCACTTACCCCAGCTCGAGTTTTGTTTCAACAAACTCTGTACATATTTGAATTTGAATTTTTATTTTTGAACATTGTGAACGTAAAATTTGTATGACATTGTGTTTCCGATTTTTCGGTTTAATATTTTATATAGATGTGTTTTTGAAACGGTTTGGTTTTATTTCGATTTTGAACTAGCTGTTAGCGGCTTTTCGCCTCTATAGTTAAATGGAAAAAGCTAAAGGTATCATTCTAAGTGCTCTAGATAATTTTAACTAATGTAATCGCCTTTCGCGATAAATGAAATATCTAATATAAAAATATTTTCAATTCATATCAGTATTTCTTGAGATTAGTGCTTTCAACTAAACAAACTACAGTTTTATAATATTTATCACAGCGACAGCTTTTTAGTATTAATCATTGATAAATTGTAATGGTATATATATCATATAGAAGGCCGTCGTGGTTCAGGGGCGTGTGAGTATAATCGCGATGATTGTGGGTTCGATTCCCACTTGAGGGAATGAAATATTTAATATTTTCATTTCGTCACTTGGTGACAGAGACAAAGCGTGGCGTTGCCACCAAAGCGACCGTCACTCAACACGGAGTTTCAATATATACAGCAGCAAAAAAACAAACAATTTAAAAATTCTGAAAAGAATTTGAATCTACCACTTAGAACTTCTATACTAAGCACTTAATAAAATTATATTTATTTATAAAAAATTACGCATAGCAAGCTTAATAAAAACAACAAAAAAGAAGATCCAACTATACAATGAATTTTACGTGTTAACTTTTCGCGGCGTCAAGTTCCGCTAATAAGCCCGCAGAGTTTCGAAAAATTGGTAAAGTAAAGTGAGAAACCAAGAGTCCAAGAAATATGAAGCTAAAAAATGTTGCGTAAAAATGTTTATGAATATTTTTAACATTCTTATAGTGTTAATCCACACTTAGGAAAAAAAATACTTATTTAGAAAACGTATAAAAGTTTGAACGTAGCGGGATTCGAATCCACGCCTGCTTCTGCTTCCAGGAGGCGGGTTTACTAAATAAGTTTGTTTATAAATGTTATGTATAAATCAAAACACTATATTCTCCGCTTTCTATTTATTTTATTTTTATCGAAACGAATTAAATTAAACGTTGTGTAATAAACTATACACATTATCGACTATCGATTTTATGTCACTTCTTAATTGTGTTTACTGGTTTAATTAAATCGATGTGTCATATTAGATATGTTATTAGGCTGTTAATTATTAATAATGAATATATAAACTGTGGTTATTTATCTGTCTGTGTATGTTAAGGTAGAGGTAGCGTGTTAGATTACCTTCATATATTTTATATGAAATATACGGTAGTAAAAAAAGAAAATTTCAGCTTTACACCTCTACGCGATCCATCCTTTATTTTTTTTTTTAGGTACAGAATCCAAAAAATCGCCCCATACCCAAAGTCTAAGTAGACAAAGCTAACTCCTAATCTATACACAATGTACTGTATAACTGTTTTAATGAAATGTTAGAATTGAAGAGAGGATGTTCTCTCTGCTTACTTGAAAATATAATAAAGCCTAGACTGTGTTCACTTTTGGGAAATCTTGCTTTTTCCTGTTTCCATAGGACGTCTTTTTAGTGCTCCTCTATCTATACTAATATAGTAAAGTGGAAGAGTTTGTTTGTTTGGTTGTGCGTTTGTTTAAACGCTAAGATATCTGGATCTACTGTACCGATTTACTTTCTTTTTATTTTATATGAAAACTGCATCTTCAGAAGTACTATAGGCTAAATAACATTTCGGTGTAAGTCTTAGTTAGCCTTAAATAACGAAATAACAATAATAAGAAACGCCATCGAATTGGTTTAAAATTGCTTTACGCGCGTGCGCTGCACATATAACTTATTATATGTCGGTACGTTGTGTGACAAACATATTCAATCTTATTAGATCTAAAATAAACTCCGCAACGCCATATATCTATCTCTTATAAATAAGTGACAAAAGGCATTTTGTACTCTATATATATAAAAGAACTTGTGCTGACTGACTGAGGTAAGACGCACGCAGAGCCGTAACCGCTAATGGTAGAAACGTGAAATTTGGGCAGATGGTTATTTTTATATTCTGGACATCCACTAAGAAGGGAATTTGAAAAATTTTAACCCTAAATGGATGAAATTGGGGTTGAAAGTTTGTATGGAAAAAAATTAAATCGGCACCGATTTTTATAAAATTTGAAATTCAGACTCTTAAAAACATTTCATTGAATACGTGTTTCATGGTTTTTTAGAATTCACCCCCTAAGGGTTCAAATAAGGGGTTGAAATTTATACGGAAAAATCTTTAAATCGCCACCGATTTTTATAAAAAATTAAATTCAGACTGTTAAAAATATTTTATTGAACACGTGTTTCGTGTTTTTTTTAGAATTCACTCCTAATAAGCGGGCGAAGTCGCGCGCGCCCTCTAGTAAAAAATATTTGTAAATTGAAAGGTAATTTCATCGATTTTTATTTCACGTGTTTATTGAAACTTACGAGCGAAAGTTATTTCATCATCAAGGAAATTTAATGTAGGAAGATTTGGTTTTTATAGCATGTTATTTGGACGTATACGTTTCGAGAAAATATAAAATTAAAATAATTCAACGCTCTCTTACGGCCGCAAGCGTAGGCTTCAGTATCGCGGGGGGCGCCCTTGCCGCCGATGATGACGTCCTATCATACAGCATAAATGCAGCATAATTAAAGTATTATAGGTGGTATGCGGGCGAACCAGCCAGTGGGCCGCTAGTACTGCCTATATTTCAACTTGTGTGCCAGTCACTCAATATCGATAGATTTAATTATATATCTCTATAAATCTGTAATTCAATAGAAATTAACAAAATTTTAGAACTGAATATTGTTAAAATGAACGTTCAATATCTTTAACGAATTGCACTATTTATAAGAGCATTTAAAAGGACATTACAATATAATTTGACACTAAAAGCGTTTACATTAGTCCCGCCGTCTAATTAACACGTTTATGACCATATTAGTGCTGAAATATCGTTTTTACTAATCGCTTCTAGCTTTGTGTTAGAAGTTTAGTTCAGAATTTGTATTAGGACAAGTAACTTAAGGGTTAAATTAAATGCAATTTCTCATGGAGTCCAATGTTTTATGTAAAAAAATCGGTCAAGTGCGAATTGGACTCACCACCACCAGGAGGCCCCTTAAATATTTATTTTATTTTGTTTTTAATATTTGTTGTTATAGCGGCTACATTATCACTTCATCTGTAAAAATTTCAACTGTCTCACTTTCACGGTTCAAGAGATACATCCTGGTGAAAGACGGACAAACAGAAACGTAGTCTTAATAATAGGGTCCCGTTTCGCTTTTTGGCTACGAAACTCTATGAAGCTGCTTAGAGTCACGCTTTTTCCTGTACAACAGGTTAGGGATAGAGAAACTAGTTGTGTATTTAATAAAGAGAGAAATGTAAAAAATTACTTCCCCGGAGTTTGGACCAAACCCACAATCACCGCTTATTATGGTCAAACTCTGTTTCACTGCGCCACGACCCGTAGACGCCTGGTATCAATATATTTAAATTGCTACAACTGAGTTATAAAGAGGCGGTATTGATATGAAAGCTATAAGCCACTACACTACTCCTGTTGTAATTAAATCAATTACAGAAGATAATATTATTAAGGTTTTCTCCATACAACGTGACATTGGCGAAGTGATTAGTGCTCAACTGGCACGCTCGAAGCGCCATAAATGAAGAACTGAACTAAACTTATTAAGGTATTTCGAAATAACGCAAAACAGCTTTGCAAAAAAAAGAAATAATTATATACTTTTAAGATGATATCATATGAGGTCATATCGATTGAAGCCAGTCGTGGCGCAGGGACAAGCGTAGTGCCCACACGCCCTTTACTCCGCGACGTGCCTAGCAGGCACCCACCGCCGCATTTCGCGAAAGACTAGTTCCCGCGTCTGGGGAGTGGTCGCCAGTGGCGGTCGAGGAGGAGCACCGTCATGTTTTAGTGGGTATTCGGCCGGCCTACATCTGCTAGTCCGCGAGTCACACATAACCTCTTTGAATCCCTACTCAGGCCGGTATCGTTAATAGGATTTCTTCACGATATAAAAAAAGGCACAAGCGTGCGAGTACGAGTTCGATTCTAACTCAAAGAAATAAAATATTTTATATGATAATTTCTTCGATCCAGTATCGAGGCAAAGCGCGGTTAAAATCCGCTTCTCAACGAAATACCAGAAAAATTCTGGTGAAAATGGAGAAGGGAAGGGCCTTAAGGGGCGGAGTGTCTTGACACTAGGTTCACAGGTTTCCTCTGCCTAACCTGCTATGCTCGGGATACAGCATGAAGCTGAAAAAAAAGATGATATCGTTGTTTCTTGCGTTTTGTTAGGCAAAGTAGAATTATTTTTTTCACTGGAAAGTGCGCAATAGTATACTAGCTGTTATCTGCGGCTTCACGCACAAAACACATGATGAAATAACTATCACGACGTAATATAACCTATATAGCCCTCCCTAATAAATTGTCTATCCAATACAATAAGAATTGTTCAGTCGTAAACAGTAGTTCCCGAGATTAATGCGTTAAACCAAACAAACTCTTCAGTTTTGTAATATCAGTATAAAAGAAGAGACATACGCGAAATACGATTGTGTACATATAAAAATAAAATTTAAAACATAAGCATAATAATTTCAAATAAATGTACCAAACGTCTGAAATAAAGTATTTGTTATTATTAATATTATTATAAATTATGAAAGGGGGTAATTCATATTGGGATATACAAAACATATTAAGAAGATTAATCGTAAAAATAAACAATATTAGCTGGGTCCGTATACCTGCTCAAACAGTCATGTGTGAAATATTTTAGGTATGAATGTGTTCATTTATTTTTGTAACCCTGAGAGGTTGAGTTAGGAGGTATTCAGCCTTAAGATTAAACTTAAAATTTAAATCCTTTTTCAATTTTCATTTCCGGGGTCTAACAGCGCAATGCTCTAACAGCTACAGATTCAACGAAGCGCGGCGTTGAGTTCCGCCACTCACGAAGCGTCTTAACACTAAGTTGAAACTTGTAATCTATCACAACATAAAACTTATGTAATCTAAGACACAATAAGAAATTCAAAATAATAAATTCAAAAAACTTTTAAGTTGAATTATGGCATATTTACGTCATAACATAAATATGCCATAATTCAACTTATAAGTTTTAGCCAAGGGATAAATATCCCTTATATGTTTTTCACATACAATTTTTAACCTTTACGGCCTTGCTATGAATAAAACAATTCATCTGATCGTATGGAGGCAGTTTCCTCAGAAGAATCGTAAATAACGCGGGCTCTGGGACTGCAAAAGATTTACAATCCACTTTTCCATTTGGATAAAAGCATTTTACACCAGGCTTGCCGGTTTAGAATCTTGATTCTGCATTGATATGAATATTCAATAGATAATAAATGAACAACCGTTGTTGCGAAAGTGGCACATACCTGACTACTGGCGATGACTGTGGATTCAAAACTAGTATGGAGGAAAAGTTGTATTTGTTAAATCTTTAGATATAAATAGAACAAATACAAAAAAAATGTGTTACATGTAAAATATTGTTATTATGTATAAACTTAACACATACAAACATTTGTAGTTCATTTTCGTTTTTTTTTTAAAGTCACTGTGCGCCCTTTAGTTTCTTTATCTAACTAAAAAAAGTTATATTTTGAAATTTAATATAAATATCAAAAAAAAATCTAAAAGCTAAACATATTTTCAATGAATAACAAAGCGACACTGATTTTTTTATATTTATTTTCAATGAATAAACAATAAAACTAGTACATAAATATACATACATTGAGTTCCGCCAATCAACACGTAATCAACACGGAAACAGAGTGTCTTAACACTAGGTTCCCAGGTTCAATCTGCCTACTCTGCTATGTGCAAAATACAGCGTGTAGCTACAAACAAACAAACATACATACATGGTTTCTTAACCATTCCTTATAGATATACACTTTACTAGGTTCCCATTAAAATTAGCGACCGTTCAGCCAAAACACGGACATCCGGCCACCAAGTAATGGCGGCCACCTTTTCACTATTAGGTTGTTCATCAAAGTTAGCGCGTTGAATCATGAAACCCATTTCGAACTACACAGCACAACGTATACCTCTGATATTATTACGACCACAGCACCCCCTAGTCTGGACGTCTAGCCGTCTGGCGTAACCCCATACAGCTAACACAATCAAAACGAATTTAAACCTTAAAACAAAGCCAT
>JAATLQ010024283.1:2499-16747 GCA_013421005.1 Heliconius erato x Heliconius himera
GTGCCAAGGGTATTTTAGGGTACATACCTCAAAATTCTTATAAGATAACTTTGTTGTTTGTCCGTCTGTCCGTCTGTCAAGACTATTTTGTACAAGATCGGTTAAAGGTTAGATACCTCAATGTTCAAGTCTATATTCCCTTAGAGCACAAAAAATCTATCTTCTAAATCATCGCAATCAAATGACGATGAAATATGAGGGTTTATGCTTCGTTTTTTGTCGCATTTTCTATCATAACTGTAGGATAATTCCCGTTGATACACAATTACGAAATTTGTTAAGAAGTTAAAATTTACGGCACGTATAAAGGAAAATTCCAAAATTATTTTTCAAAAATTGAATATTTATTGTATTTGTGTCATAGAAAAAAAACCATTAGGTACAAATTTTAATCTGTACTTAATTTAATACAAAATGACAACTTAATTAGTTATTCTTTTGGTGCTTTTGGTGTATATATTCATGAAACTGGTACGAAACTCTCGGGGCATGAGTACGACTTGAACTTGACCGAAAATGTTGATTATTTTATAGATTGTATAAAAATAAAAACGTGCTTTCTATGTATATTCTGTATACCAATTATATATTTAACTAATAATATATGTTACCAATTTAAAAACTATGGAGGAGCTAATATAAGTTATTTTACAAAGAATATCGTGAGCTTATCCAAATCAATTAATTAATAATTAAGGCTGTTTGTAATATCTATATTTCTTAAATGAATAATCATGTAATTCAAGCGGGCAAAGCCGCGAGCAGGCCGCTAGCATAAAATAAAAAGAGGCCAGTCGTGGCGCAGCGGCACAAAGTGTGACTGTAAAACTGACTGGTTGTGGGTTCGATCCCCACTCGAGGAGATGAAATATTTACTTAAATTTATATTTCCATTTCTTCGCTATGGTGTCGAGGCAAAGCGCGGCGTTAAGTTCCGCCACTTAACACGCAATGCCTCCAGAATTCGGCAAAAAGTGGGGAACGGAGTGTCTTACACTAGGTCCCCTCTGCCTACCCTGCCGTGTGCGGGGTATAGCGTGAAGCTGAAAAAAAAAATTAAATATTTGTATTATTATATTGAGATAGGGTTTCGTTTGCTCTAAATATTAAATTTTTAATCATGAGGTTAGGTACAATATCTACTAATCATAGAATGCCACAGGTTAATGTTGAGGAAATGCATACCAGTTTCACAGCAAAATATGTTCGCAAAATCTTGTTAAATAATATTTAACACGTCAAATGTTGCAGGTAAAATATAATTTATATACTTTCGCGCGTAATATGTATACCTTTATAAACATTTGTACGTATAAAAACACAAATAAAGACGGTTAATCTATCTTAATTACATCCATTTTTTAAGCTTTATACTGTATTTTTTTATAATACAGCTATTTACAAGAGAAGGGGCAATGTTCAAGATTGTGGTAGTTATAGGGGCATTAAAATTATGAGTCATACTATGAAGCTCTGCTGAAGTGCATTATCGACCTCAGTCTCTGCCAAGAGTATATCTTCGAGTCTCAGTACAGTTTTTAGTCAGTATCGGGCACTATGGACGCCATTATCGCTCTCAGAACTTTCATGGAGGCATAAAGAGAAAAAAGGAGAGCGCTGCATGTGGCCCTTATAGATCTGCAAAAGACCTTCGATTGCGTGATTCGACATTGCGATCCAGAGGGATTCTTGAGGCCTGTATTGAGATTATTTATCAAAGACATGTATCAGCGTACTAACTTAAAAGTGGAGCCCTTCCATAGGTAGCGCCAAATAAAGGTAAACACAATCCACTCCCAATTAGTAAGTACGCATCCGTCTTAACTGCATATTAAACTAATAATCCTCCAAATTCCATCTTTGTAAAAATGACGTAGGCCTGGAGGTCCTGAGATCTTAGTCTATATAGTTATTTATTGATCATTACTGTTACCACCATTCTGCAATATTCCGTTTTTTTATATAATAAATCCTTTTTTATTTGGTTCCTTCGCTTTTAGTAAGACCGTCATAACACATTTAGTCTTTTTATAAAGTAATATTTTTTTTCACTGTCATAAAGTATTATTATTACTATTAAAATAAGCTTGGATATTCGTTAAGATGTCTATGATGATATTTGTCTATATTTGTAAGTATATATATTTTGAAGATAAAATTTATATGTTACGTAATTTGTAAACTGTTACTTGCTTACAGACATTTTCCGGGACTTAAAAGTTACTTGTGAACCAACTTTTATGAAGAAACTACCTTCGTATTATAAACTAGAACTACTTCGTATTATGAACTAGTCTCTACTATGTATCCTAGTGCTTTTGAAATATAATAAAAAAATATTGTTTATAAATAATTGTAACTGAAAAGCCAATGGTGTTTTACTTTGCAGGGACACAAGCGTACGACTATAAAACCAACAATTGTGGGTTCGATTCCCACTTGGGGCAGTGAAAGATTTAATATTTTCATTTCTCTTTGATTACGAGGCAATGTGAGGAAAGTGAGGAACGGAACTATATTAAAATTAGGTTACCACTGCCTACCCTGCAATGTCCCGCAGATACTGCGCGAATCTTAAGTGAAAGTAGATTGTCATTTATAATAGATTATATCATTCTTTTTCAATTATATAATTCATTATATTATTACGTTAAACGTTATATTGTTTTTAAATATACCTCGGATAATTTTATATTTGTTAAAAGATTTGAATTCAAAATCATTGTAATCATTTAAGCACATTCTTATTGTGATACGATGGCATTTCATAATTATATTTTTATTTTAAAATTTTAAGGTAATAAAAATATACTTACATATTAAGAATAAAACATATTAAGATATCTGTTGATAAATTTCAAAATATATTTCATGGAATATATAAAAAAATACACTCCTTCCTGGCATTAATCCCGGCTTTTGCTAAGGTCTGTCTTCCCACTCAACTTACTCTACTTTGCCCGGTCTTTAGCGTCCTCGTTGGTTGGTTGGTTGGTCAATACGACATCAAACCAGCGCTTCCTTGGGCGTCCGTCCGGAGGTATCAGTCCGGGGACTGAAAATAGCAAGTCACTAGCATCCGACATAGTTCTTTGTGTACAACAGATCCAAGGTGCCTGAACTTTTCTGACTTAATGGCTGATTCAGGATCTATATGGATAGTGCTCAAGTCCGGGCTCCCGCAGGTCGTGTACTCGGTCTTCATCACATTTAGTTTAAGACCGCCGTTCTCAAGCGTACTCTTTTAGAGGTTCACTTTACGCTCCAGCATCAGTCGCTTCTTGTCAATGAGAGCCATGTCATCGGCATACATTATCAGTCATGGAGGCTAGTCTTGAATAAGAGCGGACTAAGCGAAGGCGAACCCCTTGTGTAATGTGGAAGGGTTTAGGTCGCCAACAACAGTCCTAACCTTAGAAGACGCAGAGACGTAGAGACGTAGACGTCTGGGAGCCCTGGGATCTTAGGCTAATACTTATGTATAACTATACATATCAGAAAAAAAATATATATTTTTTATTTTTTCATTATAATTTCTTTGCTTTCATTGGTTTTGCTGTTTCGTTTTCTTACTTCTGCTAGTTATAGTTACTGATTTTGTTTCTTCTACGTTTAATTTGTGGGATCTTAACTGAACAAGCACAAATTTGTTTCATTAGTAATCTTACACAATATAAGTAACTTAAGTACCTTTTCAAGAGTAATACAAGGAATAGGTATTTTAATATATTTTTTGCGTCACGCAGTATCATCCCACACACAGCAGGGAACCTAGTGATAAGAAACTCCATTTTCCGCCGAATTCTGGAGAAATGAAAATATTAAATATTTCATTTCCTCGAGTGGGAATCGAATCCATAACCTGTCGCATTGACATTCATATTTGTCCGACTCTGCCCACGTCTGGACTTAATAATTAAAATATAGTTTCTATTTAAATGTACTAACTTTTTGTCATTTAAGAAGAATACTAAATGACTCTATTTAAAATGGAAAAGACTGTAGGAAAATGAGGTAAGAAATTAAGGATAATTATGTACTTTCATTCTGTAAAAGATTTTCTTTAAAAATTTATTCTTATCATAGATTTTACAGATTGAATTGAAATAGTTATTAAATCTTTTAAATTTGTATTTTTTTTTTTGTTTATTTTTACTGAGAGTTTTTTTACACCTTAAAAATTTTTTTACACAGAAAAGTTCTTACAAAAATCTAGATCTGCTTTATAAAGAAGACTTTGATACGCACGATGAGCTACGTACGATGGACAAGTTATATTATACTTCACTTAAACATTTTATTTCTATATAGTCTCGGTATATTTAAAATGAATTATATTTAACTGCAAAATAAATTTATTTAACGGTTTTCACCACTGCCACCACCATCAAAATATTTTTTTTTCTACCCCTCATAATAACAAAACGGGACGGGAAGTTGGACTCACCCCCAGAGGATTCCGTATCAATTTCAGGATTTCAACTTATGATCAGGTCAAAGGGTCTTTTATAACTTGTACATTAATAATAACTTGTAAATTAAAAATTGATTAACTTAAATTTGCGGAAGTATGCATTGCTATAAGCTTTCCTTTTTTTTCTTTTGAAATACGGAACACTAAAAAAAGCAATGTTAACTGATGAAGAGAAAATCTAAAAATAAACAAACAGATAAAAAATAAATAGATTTTTTATGATCTTTAAAAAAATGCAGAACAAATTACAATAAAATATATATGTGACCAAATAAAAAAAAAAAAATACTATAAAATAAAATTATCAAAATTGAACTGCTGAATAAAAGAAATGTCCAGTTGAAACAAAAATAATAACGCATCAAATTGAAAATCAAAAGTTATTATACAAGCAAGGCAAAGGTAATAAAGCAAAATTAAGCATATATCAGAAACTACTGATCGCATAAACATTATGGATAAAACAGGTGTAAATATTCCATATTCGCACATTATAATAATTATCTCTAATCAATTCATGATATTCACTTTATACCTATTACTCGACAAATAGAATATTATTACGCTATAAATTAACAAAATGTGACAAAATGGCTTTTCAATTAACTCTTGTGGTTGCATTTGTGCAACAGTTATTGTGATAAGTTCGCAGTATAAAATGAACACTGCGTTGTTTTGTAATTGAAATTTAAGATTAAAATATATTTTTTTGTTTGATATAGTATGTCCATATAAAAGGTGAGACTAAGGAAATGTATTGAAAATAACTCATTCTCCCGATAGGGAATCGAAACACAACATATAAACGATCCATAAGTATTGAACGTCTATACACTAGTATTAGTGGGCGTAATTTCAGATCTTACGTTGTAACTATTTATACAGTCTGAAATTTGTTTACAGTTTTATTTTTTTTTTCAACAGAAACATCCTACTGAGGGTTCTGTACTAGTTTTAGGACAATATAAGTTTATGAGAAGTTGTTTTACTGTGAGATACCTATTAATTTTTTATTTAATTTTTTAATTTTTTCTTTTATTTGTATTGTAAGTTTTCTATAGGTTAAAGTAAGTACTCTATCTATCTATCGGTTTTGATACGGGACTAATTTCATACAAAATTCAGCTAAATCGATATATAAATGCTCGTATCTTCTGATTACGTTGACTTAAAACTTTGATTTTTTTTCTGTGCGTCAAGGGATCACAGATTTTAATATATATAATAATTTTAACTTGATACTTCCACGTGATATCGAGATAAATAGTCTTGTCAGACGGACAGACCTACAACAAAGTGATAATATAAGGGTTCCGTTTTTATCTTTTGAGGCTTTAAACTCTAAAAAGCTAAAAATATTATCAATTAGATATGTATTACTATATATCCTATAGCTTATAATTATTTAATCTAGGACGTGGTTTATCTGACAAAAAATATTTATATTCCGTGTGTGTGATATGAATTACAAAGTTGATACCACTGCACTATAACCACTTACTGCATTCTTTTATTACGAATTCGAATTATATGTTAATTTTATTACCATAAAAAATAGTTATAAAAGTATACACGAGGCCATCATCGCTGCTCAGCGGAACAACATATTTTTGAGAACACCATCGAACCCTACTCGGGGAAATTATTTTATTTAACATGACCTAGTGCAGCGTTCAGTTACGCCACCAACACACAATGTCTTGATAAAAAATGGAGAGCGAAATGTCTTGACACTAGTAGGTTCTCCTTGTCTATATTTTTACATTTTTTAAAGTGTTATTCCACACTTAGGAAAGAAAAATACTTATTTAGAAAACGTATAAAAATTTGAACGTAGCGGGACTCGAACTCGCGCCTTCTGGCCTCCTGGTCCTCCTGGTCGGTTTCTAGGAGGCGCGGATTCGAGCCCCGTTACGTTCAAATTTTTATACGTTTTCTAAATAAGTATTCTCCTTGTCTATCTTGACATGCGTAGAAAGTCTGAAGCCGAAAGAAAATAAAAATGCATATCATGAAAAATAGATTTAAATTCTTTCATTGCTTAGCGATTAGCCCTTACCTAAAAAATAATTATCGTGCTAAAGATAGTAAGCGTTTCGGATAACGTTTCAATTAATTCACAAAGTTTTTTAAAAAAACTTTTTATGTTATTCTTCTGTTACATACATAATAAATAATATAAATACGATGCATAGATACATAATTTATGTTCTACTTTTACTCATCATCTTTTAATTTTATTAAACAATAAACAATTTTTCTACTTTTTAAGCCATCACAAAAAAAACCGGTATTTTTCTAGGAATAGTAACCGTAAACAAATATACATGTCATCCTAAGTTCTGTGAGCTCAAGTACCAATTCGTCGGACTTACCAAAATGTACGAACTACACGAACATTCCGAACACATATTCCTATTACGTAGCTTTATCCTTCCGTTCGTTATGGTATTGGTTCGGTATAAATTCGTATATAGTGAAATTGCTTTGTAATTATATAACTTTTATTAATATTATTAAAAATAGAGGCCAGTCGTGGCGCAGCGGCACGAAGTGTGACTGTAAATCCGACTGGTTGTGGGTTCGATCCCCACTCGAGAAGATGAAATATTAACTTAAATTTATATTTCCATTTCTTCGCTCTGGTGTCGAGGTTAAGCGCGGCGTTGAGTTCTGCCACCCAACACGCAATGCCTCCAGAATTCGGCAGAAAATGGGGAACGGAGTGTCCTAACACTAGGTTCCCTCTGCCTACCCTGCTGTGTGCGGGATACAGCGTGAAGCTGAATTAATTAAAAATATTTGCTAGTTGATACAATTGATATGATTTCTGTAATAAACGATTTTAGTCATTTATTTTTATTCCCACTATGTTATAGTTACGGAAGAACTATATATTAGTATCTACTACTGTAGGTACTAGTAATATTACTGTTATGTTACTAGTTACTAAACACATTTTTATCAATTAAATTTTATAAATAATATCCAAATAAATATGCTCCTGTAACAAATATTTTTTACAAATATTGCTTAAAAAAGTCTGAACTTCTAAGTTAAGACTTTTTTGTTAATACTTAAAAAAGTTAATTTAAATATGCTAATTAGATACTTTTGTAAAGTTTATTTTTTGTCCTGTAAAGGAAAGATTAAAGAAAATTTGGCTTGTATTTAAACTAAGTTGAACTGTATGCAGTTCCAAGCTGACGCCAAGACGTGTTTCCGGACTGCAGATTTTTGCTTAAACTTTGGTCCGGCAAATATTTAGTAAACGAGTTTACCACTGAAGTATTCAGTACGAAAATAATTTAGATATTATTAAGAAAATACGTATAAAAAGCACTATCTAATTTGAATTAAATTAAATATATTACCTAGCATATATGTAACATATACTTATAATAAAAAATGTAGCTGATCGCTGTCTGTACATGTAATATATATTAAAAAATCTACGAATAAATGCCCATTTATCAATGTAATAGAACACAAAACAAAGATTTTTTAAATTTAATCTGCTTGTCTGTGTGTTTGTCCATGTTAATCTCGGAATCGGGCTATTCCACTTAAGTGTAGTTTTCTCTGTTGTGTTAAGTGTGTGTTTATGAATATATTTTTTTATATATCAATAAGAAATATGTGCAGATTTTTTAATTTTTGATGTATAGATATTACTTTGAATGTGATAATGCTATTAGAATACGAAAGTAAATCAGATAAGTAACTAAATGGTAGTGAGCGGGTCGCTAGTGCTATCTATATATATATATATATATATATATATATATATATATATATATATATATATATATATATATATATATATATAATACATAATGCACAATTTGAATTTTGCACATACAAGAAACTTTTACATACTGATATCATAAATTTTACCGAACGAGAACCAAAATAACTTCAGAAAAGTAAACAACGAAGCCTCGATAATAGTCCTCGAGTGGCGCATGATACGTAATAAGCAATTGGTAAGCTTTTGTTATATAGTTCCTATTGAATGTTGATCGAAGTTTTTCATTTATATAAGGATCCTACGTGGTGGTATGGGATTTATATTTTCGGTAAAAAAACTAATAATTGATATTTTCTACGTAGAATTTGAATTTTACTTTGGGTTTATAATGAAGAAATTATCTTTAACTGTTTGTACATTTACTTGTTATTGATCTGTATTGAACCTTAAAGATCGCAGCATCGTCGACACCGTTGGATAAAATTGACGCTACTAAAAAGTATATGACTGTACATTTAGATGTCATTCGATGGTTGTTAGTTCGATTTTTATGCCAATATATTGTATTATAATATATTAGGTATGCTAAAATTTTAAATATTTTTACTACACAATCTCTAACGCGTAACGTTTCTTAAGTGTCTAAGAGAGTGAATTACCATTCTGCTCTCTTTGCTTACTCTGCTACACGTAAGAGAATCAGGTAGGTAAAAAAAGATAATTACTTTTTTGTTCGAACATATAAAATTGGTTCGTATACGTGACGATACATTATATAGGCATGGATATGTAGTAGTACTCACTTTATCGTCATAACATTAGATTTACTAATAAGCCCAAACAATACATTCCTATTTCGTTTGTACAGCCTGGTTTTGCGCTAAAGATAAATGATGCTTAGAGTCCCCCATCTTAATGACACTTCTCTATTGTATAGCTTAAGTGCTTAATCGAGGCGAACAAACAGATAAGTATCACATTATATATATAATGTATATATCTATAGGTATTTGGCTAGTATTTATACGTAGAAATGGGGATATGTGATTCATTTTAATGTTCACTTAGATATGACGATGATAGATAGTTAGTCAAATGCTTAGTGAGTATAAAAAATAATTTTAATATTTTAAATTGTAAGAATATTTAAAAAAAAATACTTAAAGCAACTTCTCCGAAGTGAACAATATACATTTACACCAGAACACACATTTATTTATTGCGATGTATTATGAAATTTATAAGTACATTTACGGTGTATTATGAAATTTAAAAGTTATTTTACTTATGGTTAAATTTTTTATACTAAAATTGAAAATAAATTAAAAGCAAAAAAACTTTTTTAGAAAAAGCTTTTATTTAAACGCTCTAAAATTAAGAAAAAAAATATTTTCTTTTAAATTTTTACTATCGACTTGTAACCTCATTATACACATCATACACAATTGCTATCATCCTGATCATGCGTTTCGTTAAGTCTTTGGCGTTTTGCGTCATAGTCTTCGTTAGCAAGTTTTTCCTGACGTTTTAATTTCTTTTTCTCCAACCTTCTCTTCTTTAGTGTTGATATTTCTCTTTTTAACATTTTGGTTCCACGAGTACCGAAGAAAAATTCGTCGACCCTCCTAAAGTTCCGTTTAGATGGAAAAGCAGATTGTGAATATACAACAGATTTCGCCCAGGTGCCCTGGGACGATTCATCCCAGGGCATCATATTCCACCCCACTACTACTCTGTCCTCGGCACGCCTCACGAACTCGGCACCCCGCCTTAACTTGGGTGTTTGGAAGAATGCGCCACTTATTGCTTGCTTGAAGCTTGAAGCTTACTTATGTCTGACCAAACACAGTTACGGGTTTGATTTTTTTATATGAAAGCATAAAAAACTTAAATAGTGCTAGGTATAATATATTGGATTTAGAGTGATGTCACATTATTTTTATAATTATTCTCGGCAAGCCTTTTCATTTGATGCATATTGCAGAAGCATATGCATGTTCCTTCCATATTGCAGAAGTGCATAAATAATAACTAATCCGTCATCTGGAATTGTCCGCCATATTAGAATTAGGATCGTACATTGTCATCCAAACCAAACGTGTATACAAAATTGCAGCTCAGTCGGTTATACCGACTACTACATATCTACTTAAAAATTGAGTTCAAAGATTCCACCCGAACTAACATACATACATTGCAACTTAAATAAAAGCTTTTAAAATTGGCTTACCCATTTTCGTCTCTACAACGCTACATAGGAACAAACATACGTACACAGAATTTTTACATTATTATTAAAAAAAATCAAAGGCAACTGCGCTACAATAATGTCAACAGACACTGAAATGGTTGTTTTATTTTTTTTTATTCAATGTTATACGAGTATCACCGCTGTAGTAAGGTTATCGTTAAAACTATTAACCTAGTTATAAAATAGATGAGTTTTATATATTTGCACTATAAACTGATTAGCTTTGTAAATATATAACGGGTTTTTCCTAAAGTCGCGGCGAACTTCCGGTCTTAAGGAAGAATTTAAAATCAGTTATTCTTCGCTATGTTTAAGTGAGGCGGTGCTTATGCTGTGATTTAAATTTCAATTTGTTTATCTTGATATAATATCCTTATATTTATATTACATTACGCCATAATGTACATAAGGATATTATAATATTATTTGGGGATTCTATAAGATATTTTCTATACATTATGCATTTTCAAAATAGAAAATAGACGTTATTAGAGAGACCACACAATACAACTATGGCAAAAAAAAATATTGCAAACACACAGAAGGTTTATCCACAGCTAATCTAAAAACATACTTCTGGCCACGACACGGATGCACCGAATATTAAGTTTCAAGAGTAATTTATACCTAACAATTGATCCACCGACTAACTAACTCGGAAGTTTGCCAATGCGAATCAACAAAAGCTATTACTTACCAACAAAATATATACAAAGAGTAAATATTCTGAAGCCGACAATCTCGATGTAATTAATGAAGTGATTCAGCACAGATTCGAAGAGGGCAGAAGTATTTGGCTTCGCGATCACGAGTTTGCCTCAATTAGATTGCTAATATAAGAGCCCCTAAAAGATACAGATTCCCGAAATAATGTTGATCCTACAAATATTTATAGGTTAAAGAAAATGGTTTTTTTTTACAATTATAACGAAATTATAATGATAGATATTTTATGACTCGTTAAATATTTTATACTTAATATAAACTGAGATTGAATGAAAACAATGTAATCGTATTTACAAGTTATCCATATAAAAGCAGAATGACGGCTCTGTTACCAGATTTATAACTCGACACTTAATGGCGTTGTTTCAGTTTGATAGCTTGACATTTCTAAGATACGTTCTATTAAGAGATATCAAGTTACAGATCCTCGTCATAATTAAACAATGCCCTTATATTATGGACATTATACATAATATATAATTATATTAGTATAATTATGTTATTGTGAACAAATATATATGAATTTTACCTGATACTATAGTATAAAGTAAATGCGTAGCGTTGAGCTTCGCTACTCATCACGCAGTGTTGACATTGGGTAATCTCTGTCCAACCTTCTTTAAAAAGTATACAGTGTGAAATTGAAAAAATAAGAAATGATATGAAAAAGTTTATGCTTTGTTTGTCTAAGCCAATTTCATAATGTTACAACTCGTTTAGAACAGTTTTAAACAGCTTACTTAAATACTAATAGTTTAATAAGAGACCAAAATAAACAAAAGAATATATCGGAAATTAAAATAAAATAAATCTTTTTGAATAAGTCTAAGCTCTAAGAAGACAGCAAGTAACAAATTTGGGCGGAAACTGTAAGAGTTGCTAAAATTCGACATACTTTGTTACTGTAATATTTTTATTTTTTAAGGACTTACTTTACTTTTTATCTTAATGTAAATATGGTAAAATAACATCTAAAGGAATAATATTTCATTAATAAAATAAAAATTGTTACCATTCACTAATGCAGTAGGTATGCATAATAAAATGTATGACAAATATGACACTATTCCAAAGATGATCGTACTCCAGAGAGTGTGGAAATCTCAGCAAACAAACTGAGAAAATTGAACGCAGAGCAAACCTGGCCTTCACTCAATTCGAATAATCCGTGCATGCTTCGACGACTTGCTGCTGACTTGAAATATAATATTATATTTGCTTTCTTATTCATATTTCAAATAAACTAACAACTGTTTTAAATTTTTGATGCAGACAGTGTGCTATATATTGTTTAAGCTATGTTTAATTTCATTTTTGAGGATAAAATAACTCCTAGAAATTTATCTTGAAAAACTGAGACTAATGGCCTAAGATCCTATTGCTTATATATGTAGGAGTCTGTTTTTCTAATACAACTTATATTTAAGAGTGATACATGATAGTAGAATAGATAACACTAGGGCTGCCTAGAAGAATCCTAATAACTTTTTTGATTTTCACGATTATTAGACATTTTAAATGAAACTATTTTAACCGGATTAATCGCGTATATTTTGTATTTTTATACATTTTTGGAAATCTGACGTTTTGAACACTTTGCAGTAGTCCGTGGTGGAGAAAATTGCACTTTCATATGTTTTTTATGTGAATCCCACATAATTTGAAAGAAAATCGCATAAGGAATTAAAAAAACAATGGTTGCCAGCTCTCAGTCTGCCGCAAGCCCAGGATTGCCTGCTTTAAACAGGTCACTTAATGTTAATAATTTGCACTCATGTGTTTTTCTAATTAATTATATATCAAATGCCATGCAATTAATTATAAAGCCTATTTTTTTCTCAACACTAAAACACATGGTTGGCAGGAAAATAATCGCCGCAAGCAAACGTTGCCATCATTTGAAATATTTTATTCCGGTTCCGTTTGACTATGAGAATAGACGATGAAATTTTCTGTTCACTTGTTGAATTGTGATTTTAATCACATTAAGTACATACAGAAAACTATTTAAACATGTAATCATCTTTATTTTTCAAGTG
Source organism: Heliconius erato x Heliconius himera (assembly GCA_013421005.1). Taxonomy (NCBI): domain Eukaryota; kingdom Metazoa; phylum Arthropoda; class Insecta; order Lepidoptera; family Nymphalidae; genus Heliconius; species Heliconius erato x Heliconius himera. The sequence goes on from JAATLQ010024283.1 coordinate 15,741, forward strand.
AAATAATCTCAATCTATGATTTTTTTTTTATGGAAAAGGACAAGGCAAACGAGCGTGCGGGTCACCTGATGGTAAGTGATCACCGCCGCCCACGACACCGTGCAACACCAGAGGAGCTACAGGAACGTTGTCGGCCTTTAAATTGGGTTGGGAGCCGGAGCCCGGCATTATCTGATGCGAAACGCAGTGGCATAAAGCCACTACTTCACGCCAGTTTTAAATGCCGGGGGTGGTAATGATCCGGTCGAGTCTGCCCATGCGTGTTGCCATTGCTGGCGACGTGACTCTACCACACATACTTTAGTCGCTTCTTACGACACCCACCAGTACCAGGATGATCCTATTCTAGGCCGGGATCACACGGCACAAAATATTAATATTGAGTGTTTGCTAAATCTGTTTTCTAAATACTAATACTTATTTAAATTATTATTTTAAAACTACTAAATTATCTAATTAAATAAATGTATACAAATATCGATCTACTTGAAGGTATTAATTACATTATGTTTCCTTAATATAATGAATGGTGACAATTATTGCGGATATTTTTTTTATTAATTAATAGGTGGAGATCCCATCGTTTAAAACTGTAGGGATTAGATTTTCTAATGAAACTTATATTTAAGAATGATACATGATAGTAGAATAGATTACACTAGGGTTGCCCAAAAAAATCCTGCCGCAATCACCTTTAATTAATGTTTTTCGTTACTCGTTTTTGGAGAAAATTGCACTCATATGTTTTTTATGTGAATCGCACATCATTTGAAAGAAAATCGCATAAGGAATTGGAAAAACAATGGTTGCCAGCTCTCAGTCTGCCGCAAGTCCAAGGTTGCCTGTCTTAAAGAGGTTACTTAATGTGAATATTTGCACTCATGTGTTTTTTTAATGAATTATATATCAAATTAAAGCTTATTTTTTTGTCATCACTAAAACACATGGTTGCCTGGAAAATGGCTGCCGCAAGCAAAGGTTGCCATCATTCGAAATATTTTATTCTG
>JAATLQ010024285.1:0-30851 GCA_013421005.1 Heliconius erato x Heliconius himera
TTTATTAAATTAAGAAAAATTCGTACATAACAAAAACTTAAATCGGTAATAACTGCATTAGTATAAAACTGTGTTGCAGCTATTAACTCCCACCTCGCAATCGTCCTTTAATATAATATATAACTAATTTTACAAACAAATAAAATAATAACATAATATTTAACAAGAACCAATCATGAAATATAAAAACAAAATTCAATAATTAAAAATATATACATTAATTACTCAAAAGATAATAAAAATAATTAAAAAAATAGTTAAAAACCTAATACCTCAAGAATTTGGCGGAAAGTGGTGAACTGAAGTTTTGTAATTGGGAACAGAGTGTCCTAACATAGGTTCCCAGGTTCCCTCTGCCTACTCTGCTATGTGAAAAAAAATAATAGAACTAATTACAATAATCTTTAGATTTGTTAATATATCAAAGCGCAGGCAGTGCCAAATATTTTTACAAGTATAGTCACATTGTCTTATATTTATAAGCGATCGAAACTCCTAGTTAATAAGTCGAGTGCCTTTGAGACCTTTCCTATTTCTTTTGCAAAAGAAACGTTTTTCTTCTTTCATTACCCTTGATTTACCTCTTGTTCAGTTGGATGTAACTAATTGGATTGGCTTTGATTAGTTTTTATGCTATAAGCCATAATGCAATCAATATCATGAATAAAGGCTAGTCGTGGCCTCCCCTATACGCCCACGAGAAGTCTGACTGTAAACGTGGTAGTTGTAGTTTGATCATAATTACAAAAAAAATATTTTACTAGTAAAAATACTTGGCGTTGCCTAGGCTTTGAAACATTTATTTTCAATCCAAATGCAAGAAAATATTGTATGACATTCTTTTTCACATGGAAAGATAGGCAAACGGATCCTGAGAACCTAGTGTTAAAACACTCCTGTCACGATTTTCCGCCTAATCTTGGAGGCATTGCGTGGCGGAACTCAACGCCACGCTTATCCTCGACATTTAAATATTAAATATTTCATTTCCTCGAGTGGGACCAACTAACTGCCGTGTTAACAGGCGTATGCTTGTTCCCTTGCACCATGACTGGCCTCACTTTATTTTTTTTTTATTTGCTAAGATAAAACGTAACGTAAATCACAGTTTTTTTTATTCTTGATATAGCTTACTTCTAATGCCTAATTTTTCGAATCTCGTTTTATCCACTATTTATTAATGCACAAATATATAAACTTTTCACTTTTATAATATTGAATAAATAACATAATAATAATTAATTAATTAAATAGCTGCGGGCTAATATCTTGATAACTTCAAGTAAACTGCCGACTTTAAAGACAAAGTTTGAGCCGAAAGTTGTTAGTAGAAATAAACTTGTTATTACTAAAATTAATTTAGTAAGTACAACCTAAGTTATTACTAAACAAGAATATTAGTATACTAAATCTTGACTAATTGAAAAATGTTTGATTTTTAATTTTGAAAAATTCATTAGATATTCCAACCCGAGTATTTAAGCAATATAGAAGTCTTAAATATTATATGTATATTAAGATTGTGGCTCCACTACGTGTACTTTAATAAAAGTCTGAAAAAAGAAAGAAACTTCGAGTAACTGATTAATTAAAAAATATGTATATAAATATATATATCTTATATTTTATGTTATTTTGTTAAATGAATAATATATTATAATGTAAATTGTTATTATGCCAATAAAACCTTAGGCGGAATAGTTGTCACTGTATACAATATGAACATATCGTAAATGTAGCTAGTTCAATTCCTGCTAGTGCGCCTATTTAAATTACATAGTTAACCTCTATTTGTATATATGTATGTATATCCCTCAACTTCCTCTATTTTTGTCTTTAAAATAGAGTAAAAATTGTCTTTTTTAGCTTCACGCTGTTCTTAAATATGGCAGAGTAGACTAAGCAGAAGCTCAAGACACTCAGTTCCAACGCACCGCCTAAATATCGAAGCATTGCCAGCTCAGTAGCGGAAATCAACACACGCATTCTTTGTTTTGGAAAAAAATGGAAATCGAACTCATAACCGTCACATCTACAGTTAGCGGCAGTACTGCTGCGCCATAACGCCCTCCAAAAATTAGTTTCATAGCTACAATAACAAAAAGACGAATTAATATTTAAAAGTAGCAAGATACGATTCATTTATATTCTAAAAGCATTGCGAAGTAAAAGTTACCGTATGTTCCTGAACAGAGACAGCGACAACTTAAAAGATTAAGTATATTGACGTGATAAATGGGACTTCTGTAGCAGTTAACGGGAAAACTCTCGAACCAATACCTAATCGTGAATACTTGTGTGTTATAATATGTTTAGTTTATAAAAATATAACGCTATGTAAATAACGTTACTTCTTTACTAAAATTATAAGGTTGAATGGTTTGTTTGTTTGTACGCGCTAATCTCAGGAACTACGGGTTCCAATTAAACGAATATTTTTGTGTTGGATATTCAATTTATCAAAGGTTAGGCTCTTAATTACTTTCATTTGTTCACGTAGCCCCAGAAGCAATTATAAACTAGTGTTATAAATTTGAGTATTTAACACATTTTTCTTAGCTTTTTATTTATTTAAATAGCAATCGTGATAAATTTCGATTGAAAAAGTGAAAAGATTTATAAATATAATGCAAACAAAATTTATTTATATGTAATATTCTTTTTTTTTATGAATTTTATATTCAGCGGAAAATGGATAACAGAATGCATTAACACCAGATTTCCTCTGCCTACCCAGTTATGTGCGGGATACATAAAGCTGAAAAACATATCTATAAATTTATTTCAAAATCATAAATAAAGGTACACAAAGGTAGTCTCGACCCCAAACTCAAGAAAACGCAATTTTAATAACACACCCCCAATATTGATAGAATGGCATTTCGTGGCGCGGCGTTGGCTGAATACGCAATCATTTGTCACACGCTGCATACGTAATACATCATATTATGCAGCTTTTGTTCCGTACCATCATAAATTTTGCTGTTATGAATCGGTAATGGAAACCTCTGGAAACTACTGCATTTTTATTATTTTATTTTATTTTATTTTACTTGTTATTTTATTATTGAATGAATATGGTTGTGCTTGTTTGAAATATTGTGTGACCTCTATATTTTAGACAACTTAAAATTAAAATCAAAATATTTTTAATTCTATGGGATCATTAAAAGCACTTTTAAATGGTAAAGTTATATAGAAATGTCAGTAGCGTCAATCCTACACCGGCTCGGAAGGCAGCTCTAATGAGCCGCAAGAAATTCAACAGTTGCTCTTTTAAAAACATATAATTTACAATAGTATTTAATTTCGCGCACGTTTATCATTATAGTAGTCTTGTAGCAAATCAAAATACTCATATACTCTTGATACTCATATACGCTTGGAGAAGTGCCTAGGACTTGCGACCCAAGGATAGGCGTCCGGGGGCCCCTTTACAATAAGTACATTAACATGCGCCTTCACTGCTCGAGCACAATATGGTTAATCGAGTACGAACTAGTAAAATATTTTATACAATTCAAGTTACTTTAAGTGCCGATGCCAGTCGTGGAGCAGTGGTACAAGCGTGACTGTAGACGCGACTAATTTTTGATTCGATTTCCAATCGAGGAAATTAAATATTTAATATTGTAATTTCCTCGCTCTGGTGTCGAAGCAAAAGCTCGGCGTTGAGTTGTACCAATCAACACGCAATGCTTCAAGAATTCGGCGAAAAAAAGGAGAGTGTAGTGTCTTAACACTAGACTCTACCTACTCTGATACATATGGAATATCCATAATCTCAATAATATTTTTTACTTTCAGCCGAATGCGCACCAACGCTCGCACCATGGCGGGCAACCAGCGAGGTCACCAGTCAACCAATGCCACAAAAACCAAGCGACATAACCCACATTATATACGACATCAACGATATAGTCCATTTCGAAGACAACGACTTAGTCATGAGAGATTCCAAAGAAAACAACAAAATGGATAACAATGTTCAATATAAGTACAATGATGTCAAAGCCCAGTTCAAAAACAGACATTTTAAAGACGACGCGAAAAGCGAAAAGCTTGTGAACGATTTAGATAATGATTTGAAAGCGGAGGAATTGAAAAATGACGACTGTGAATGTCAACATGGCGGCGGGTGCGTCTCTCGTGTGTGCCTCTGCCCTTTGGGATATGCTGGTGATAGATGCGAGATTACTTTAGACCTGAAGGTGAGTGATGTTAAGTAAATACTTCTTGGTTTTTATTGTATATAGTGTTTTGTTTTTTTTATAGGTGTCGTACATATAAAGTGAAGGAGTTAATACATTTCGTTCCTCCATTATCGTCCAGTTTTAAAGACATTGCGTTTCGATTGTTGACCCCAACACAGTGCTTTGTCTCCTTGTGGAGAAATTAAAATAATTCTTTTCCTCGAGTGGCCATCGTACCCACAGATATCACATTTACAGTCAAATACTATGGCTCTTCAACACGACGGTTTCACGGTTTTTTCTATTTCTTTAATATTGCGAACTAGACAAAATTAATATGATAGTAACAAGTTTCTTCATTTTCCGCTTACAATGAATAACGATGTACGTTTTGGCCGATCTTAATGCTCTCTAAACCGGAAGCTACCTAACATGGTCCTTACTTTTATCTTTTTAATTTACCAAATATTCGGAATAACTCATAGATTAAAAGATATTAGGAAAACAGAATCTGTGATTGTAACAAGGAATACCTACATAAAATTATAAAGGATAGCCATTTACATAACACAGATAATTCGAAGCTCATTTTTTAATAAGAAACAACATTTTATAAGAAAAATTTTATCCATTATACTGTAGTAGCATTGTTTTAGAGGTCTTAATAAAATATTACGAAGAGTTAACAATAGATGCCAGAAAAATACGTTTCTCATATTTTTTAAAAGGTTTTAAACCCGCAACCGCAATATGTCTGTGCGTTTTATTTGTTATGTAATGTGTTTTCTTCTCTTTATATTTTTTTCTGTTTTTATTTTATAAATTATGTTTTATCATATTATGACTAATACTATTTAGCTTCACGCTGTATCTCGAAAACAGCAGGATAGACAGAGGGAACCTAGTGATAAGACACTCCGTTCCCCACTTTCTGCCGAATTCTGGAGGCATTGCCTGTTGAGTGATAGAAATCAACGCCGCGCTTTTGCTTCGACACCAGAGCGAAGAAACGGAAATACAAATTTAAGTAAATATTACATCTCCTCGAGTGGGGTTCGAACTCACAACCAGTCGGTTTTACAGTCACACTTTGAGCCACTGCGCCACGACTTGTCTCAACTGTGACTGACTTAATTAGTCAGTGGATTTAACTAATGAGTTTAAGGTGGTTATCTAAACGTAAGTTGATTAGTTAGTAATTTGATTATAAGAATTACTGGCTGTAGTTTCGATTTCTAAAGGTGGTGACAGATATGAGCAAGCAAGGGGAAGGAAAACAGATATGAGCAAGCAAGGGGAAGGGCAGTGGGTTTTACAGTCACTCTTCGTGCCGCTGGTAACAAGCTTACGCGCGGCGTTCAGTTCCGCCATTTAACGCCTAGTCTCTGAAATTGGGTGATGCGTGCAGAAGAGAGAGTGTCTTAACACTGAGTTCTTTATGAGTACCTGCCATATGCAATAGGAGGTTTAAAAACCTCAATTTAGTCACAAGTAAACAAGCCTTTACTTCACGAGAGAATATGAAATTAATTATCTTGTTTTTAAGAAAAGCTTGTATAATAGAATTGTGATCTCTTTGGTTTTGAGCAAGTTGTTAATTGTTTTCATTGTCTCATGCACTTTTAATAATTGCGTCGTTTACATTTCTTTTAAAATATATATGGTATTAAAATATACAGAATGGAAGCGTCTGCGATCCTTTCATAGTATAATTTCAGCAGCATATAGAATAAATATTTCATACCCAAACCTAAAAAGATCCAAATATGCCATAACGACATATTAGTAAAATTATTTCAACAAATATCCATAAAACACTTTCAATCTTACTCCGCTTATATAATAAAAATATGCACAAGCGAGTGACTGTAGACGTGACGATTGTGGATTTGATTCCGAATTAAAGAAATGAAATAATTCGTATTTTCTTTTTCTCGCCCGCTCCGGCAACGAGGCATAGCGAGGCATTGCGTTCCCCCACTCAACACCCAGTGTCCGTGTATAATTTTATGTTCCCAGGTTCCCTCTGCCTACCCTGCTGCGATATACAACGTGAAACTAAACAAAAATTACTAAAACTCTATTCCAACAGTAAACTGAGGTTGAAGTTATCTTGCCGTCTTCGTATGACATTACTGAATACACATTAAAACTTCTACCTTTTTCTTTTCAAAGTTCCCACATGTATTTTAAAGTAATTTCCATACTAGCACCAGACTCGCTCCCGTAATGAGTCTAAATCGTATACGTAAAGTGTGAAATATTCTTTCATTTCGCACTCGACGTTTAAATTACAAGCTTTTACTAAATGAAAGAACTTTAGTGAGCCACTACCTAGATGTTAGTAGGTACTTACTAATCGTAAAAAGGTAGGAATGGGTAGTAATGTACTTTAGACTGCAAACGCAATGGTTGTGGGTTCGATTCCAAATGGATTTACTTATTTATTTTTATTGCCTGTGGAACTTCGTCACTCAATACGAAATGTCTCGTAAATTGGGCGGTGCGTGACTTACGGAGTCTGTTATGACCAGGTTCTCTCTGCTTGCTACATACTAAAAAAATATGTATTCAGTAGGTAGGTATATAGTCTATTCCTTAGGTTATTTTTATTAAGTCTCATATATCTCTACCGATATTTGGTCCGTACCCATATTTTTTTTGTACAAAAAATAATATAGAGAAACCATTTCTTTACTTTCAGCGGTGTTACAATATGGTCACCGTTTTTTTGGAGAAAGCACTAATGACAGTGCTTCGTCATAATATAATAAATTTTCATTTTATCTCTTTATATACCTACATATATAAGACGTTTTGTTCCCCTTCTGCTACTGCGTACAGACAGACAACGCACAAACGAAACTGATCGACGCTGTACGCAAAAATTTTGCATATTAGTAGATTTTTTTCAATTGAAGCATTGTTAGAAATAGGAAGCGGTTAACGTTTTTAAGAAAAATATTAGTCGTCGATATGTTTCTAAATTATTCGGAAAGAGATTCTACGTAATTGCAATACGTGATATGTATCACCCAATAACAATACTTCACACTAGTTTCCTTCTAATAATAGCCGCTGCCTACAAGCAACTGCCCCCGATTGACACAATTCCATTGCTATTGAGTCTTTTTCACTTACACCTAGCCTCTTTTACACGAGTTTGCTAACAATATTATATTAAAACACATAAAGTGAAAACGGAAAGAAATCATATACTTCTCGTTTGTCTTTAAAATATATATTTACCTTTTTATAATCGAGCTCGCATCTTATAAATAACTTGGCTGACTTCTAAATAATGAAAATTTAATTCAATTATTTTTCTACTCCACCATCTTTATGATTTAAAGAGATAAGTGGCATCACTGAAATAGGTGAGTCTTAATTGTAGCGCCCGCCATTAATTTAATAAGCATTCGTCTGATCGTTGTAATATTTCTAAATTATTTCACCGCATTCATTACTTTCTCTATATTTTCTAAGAAAATTTATTTTCTAAGAAAATAAAGTTAAAATAACAATATATATATAACTTCCTTCACTGATACTGACTGACATGTCTGTAAGGAAAAAGATAAGATTACAAGAAGCTATAAGAGAGAATGTCTAGAAATTCTTACAGTAATTAAAAAAATGAATTTTTACGTTAAGTAGATATCTACATTGTGGGGTGCCCTTGGAACCTATTTAGAATGTGTACTTGTGTATAAATATTCGAAACCTAATACTGTCATAAAAGAAAAATCATATTTTAATATTAATTTATATACGTATCGATGTATTTAAGAAGAATGATAAATTTAAATATTATATTATTTCAGGTGCCGAAATTCAATGGCTCGTCTTATCTACGGTTACCTGGTTTGGGGAATTCGGCGCAGTCATGGCTCGACATACAGGTAAATCTCTTTTCAATTTTTTTTAATGTAAACAATGAATGAAGTCAGTCGTGGCGCAAGGACACAGGCGTGTAAATGTGACATGTTGTGGATTTGATTCCCACACGAGAAAATGAAATATTCAGTATTTTTATTTCTTCGCTCTATTGTCGAGGCGTGCAATGCCTTCAGAATTCGGCGGAAAATGGTGAAGATAGAGTCTTGACAATAGGTTCCCTCTACTTACCCGTGCTATATGCGGAATACAGCGAGAAGCTGGAAAAAAAGTTTAAGCGAATGAATCAGCGTTTGAGTGTCTACTTATTATATATTATGTACAAAATTATATGTAAAATATAGGACATATGTTCTAAATTGGTTTGTATTCGTTACCATCGCGTCCAGCGAGACGCTCCCAATAAACTGACTATTATGGATTCAGCCAATAATTAAATACATAAGCATTCATCCCAATGAATATTCGACTCACAATCCTCGCGAGTAACACACTTCTAAATTCTGCAATAATATTGATAACTTAGTGATTAATATATAATACTTTCTGTAAGTAATTTAAAAAACTAATCTTACCTCCGTAAGGAAAGCTTTGAGCTAAAATTGTAATATTTTTATAATAGTATGATGGTTCTCTTCACTTCATTAAATTTCATATAAAAGGGCAATATAATGTAAATAAATATACAGCATATTGTTGTTATGCCCCTGAATTCATTTATATGTATGTACCTAGCCATTGTCGTTGTTAATTTAATTAAAAACCTAAAGCAATATAAATATTGACCAGATTATTATCGGAAATTAACTTAACTAAGGAGAATAAAGATTGTTGATTTAATGGTTACTTCCCCGTTTAAATTGTTATATGAAAATATTGACTTCATTTTATTAAAAATGTTTTTCTATTCATTTTAATTTGTTTCCTTGTTTTATAAGGATTTCTTAATAAATAGATCGTTCTGCAGTATTAAAATAAAAGTTATATTTTACTTTCATTTGTTAAACTTTTGAACCGTACTATATACTATATTCCCACTATGAATAGTTAATCTTATATAATCGTAGCTAAAAAAAACTTATATGAAAGATCAATTATAAAAATAATATCTATCCCATATAAATCTTGTAATTTGAATTTCATTTTGTTTCTCGACACAATTACCATCGTGGCATATCGGCTGAGTGCAAATTGTAACCGCGACGGTTGCAGGTTCAATACTCATTTACGTGAATAATTTTTTTCCATTTATTGTTTCTGGTAAAAAGAAAAAGAGCGGCATTGAGTTCCACCACTCAACAGACAAACTTTGCTATATAGCGTGAAGCATTTACAGACAGACGCCGGTATAAAACACGATAGTAATGGGTTCTATCACAGTTCACGATAATAAAAAGCTCGATTGTATTTTATATTAAGATATTGTATTGGATGATTGTATTTTAGGACAACGGATTAGTGATTTGTTGATATTTTTTGTTATTTTTCTTTAAATGTCGAGCTTCTGCGTTTCTGCTTCTGCTTAACATCTCCTTCTCCAACTTCTCTGTGTCTACCGGTTATACATAAAAAAATACAATTTAAAAAAAAATAACAAAAAATCACAAGTCTGTTGTCCTAAAATACAATCATCCAATACAGTATCTTAATATAAAATACAATTAAAATGCAGTTTCCCCGAGCGTCGTATCGCCTCGAACTTTCAAAAACTTTCTTCAAATTTCAATCAATGGTCACAAAACTTCAATATTTTATTTACTCCCGTCGCTGGCGAGGACCGGAAACGGAATAATGGACGTTGCAATATTTCATTTTCTATTTTATTTTGCAAGAGAACTTAGTTATTGTAGGTACTTGTAGAACAAAAGGTAACTTTTCAATTGCACTTTCGATATTTCTAATGACGATCTGGTTTCTGGAGTTATATTGTAAGCCGTTTTTCTTTTGTTAAGCTCTTTTAGTTTTGTTAAGCTCTTTTAGTTGATTTTTTTCATAACTATATATCCTATCGCTTACGTTGCTTAGGAGACTTATATACTATGTAGTTTCTTTGTATACAAACAGTATTTTGTACTTGATGAGGGATAAAAAAAATCTATAATAAATTCATATATAGCAATCAAAAATATATAACGAAACTGTATAATTATATATCAATGCATAATTATGTACACATACTTATATAATATAAATATAAATAAAATATACTCAAAAATAAATAGATCGAGTTTTTATTGAATAAATAGTCGAATTCAATAGAATATTATTAATTTATTTATTTGCTGTAAAGAGTGAGAGAGTCTGAGTGTCGTCGTAAAACATTTTATGCTGCTACGATAAAACATATTCTAAGATGAGAATCATATTTCTCGTGATATTGCTTACTAAAGATACTCTCGTATAATTTACAGTTGATAGAGAGAATGTAGTAATAAGGCACTCAATTTCCCGAAATTTTCCATTTCAGCGAGAAGGAATCGAAATCTCGACTCGATATTTCCATTTCGAAATTTTAAATGTTAATAAGTAGGTATCGGCGTTGAGTTTCGAAATTTCGTTGAATTCGGGTGGAAAGTATAGAATAGATATCTAAACACTCCCTTTTTTGTACCTTCCTGATAAATGCGAGATAAACGTGAAGAAAATATATCATTACAGTGTATGTTTATACCTTTACTACAGATAACCCTGAAACCTACGAATGGAGATGGCTTACTTTTATATGACTCAGAGCATCCAAGCGGTGATGGAGATTTTTTCTCATTGCATTTACGTGACTACTTCGTGGAATTCGCCTTCGATCTTGGTTCTGGTATAGCTCTTGTAAGGTATGTATTGATAGAATTTTAAATTCAAGTGCCCTGTTAAACAATCAAATCTAAAGTTAATTTTATCGACAAAAAACGAATTAAAATCTTGAGGCCAGTCGTGGCGCAGGTGCACTAAGTGTGACTGTAAATCCGATTGGTTGTGGGTTCGATCCCCACTCCAGGAGATGAAATATTTATTTAAATTTATATTTCCATTTCTTCACTCTGGTGTCGAGGCAAAGCGCGGCGTTGAGTTCTGCCACTCAACACGCAATACCTCCAGAATTCGGCAGAAAGTAGGGAACGGAGTCTCTTAACAATAGGTTCCCTCTGTCTACCCTGGATACAATGCTCCCTGGATGTGTGCAGGATACAGCATGAAGCTGAATTAAAATCCTACGACATGCCATTAGGTGGAGCACAAACGAATGGCTGTAAATGCCACACTACACGCAATGCCTTTAGAGTTCGGTGGCAGAAAATGGGGAGTCGCAGTAACGCTAGGCTACCTCTGCCTACTTTGCTACATGCGGAATACAGCGCGAAGCTGAAAAAAAATTAAAGTCATGAATTCCATGTTCATATCTAATAAGAATGTCATATGAATAAACAATGTAAGTAATATAAATACTATACAAATATTAAATAATTCATCATAATCTATCATTTACTTCCAGATCAGCATATCCTCTACAAAAGGACAAATGGCATCGTATATCAGTAAGTCGATCGGGACGACGAGCATCACTCCGCGTTAGATCCCACGACTCGGACACGGACACGACACGATCTGTGACATCGCATGGTGTGGCGAGGCATCTCAGTTTGAAACAACCTATGATGTTGGGTGGTGCTCCTCTTCCACTGCCTCAGAGGTTGGCCTTGAGTACGTCGTTTAGTGGTTGTGTGGGAAAAGTTAGTATATTTTACTATATATTATGAAATTTTAGAAATGCTCAATTTCTTTGTTCTATTTGACAAAAAAAAATAAGATAAAAAATTGAAGAGATATTAAAGCACCACAATACATTTTGATGCAACAATTTTCTTCATTTCCATCATTTCCATGAGTAGGGATGGAACCCACAACTAAGTTTACAGACTGTCCCTATCCCACTGAGTCATGACCGCCTCAATATATTTTAGAAAAAAAAATAGTATCGAATATTTCCTATTTTCAATATTTCTCGTCTGTTTTTTCAGTTGGTTATAAATGATGAAGAACTGTCAGTAGTTTCGTCGGCGCTTGGAGGTGTCAATGTCGACAACTGTGATGAACCACACAACGATACTTGCACGTATGTATAAATGTAATTTTTAAAAATTCTTTCTCATGAACGGTAGAGAACATTTCGTTTTCGAATTTAATTTCACTTTTAAAATATTGCTTTTTTGTTGGGGGAACCAAACGCCGCACTTTATCTTTGTTAATCCATAACCACGTGTACAATATCACAAATATATTAAAGAGAACATAATGTGGAAGTTAGTCCGTTCTCCAATTTCTACGTAAATAATTAAATTAAATATTAAAGACGTATCCCACGTCTATGTAGTTAGTCTAACTAGTATAGGGAAATTATATTTTAAATATAGTAAAACGCACAACCATCGCGTTAAGCCAGATGTACCTTCTACGTAACAATTCTAAAATTTCATTACATTTAACAAGGCAAAATTCAAAACATATATTAAAATTATGACCTACTACTCATTTTCTTTTCAGGGACGCCATATGCAAAGAAATTTTAGAACCAATACCGTTTTATCCACAAAACTTAACAAGCAACGAAATCCACCACTCAATAGTGGCGAAAAAAGGATTCAAAATAAAATATCACAAAGTCAAATCAAAAAAACACTCCCAAAGATATCACATGGAGAAATATAAAAAGAAGAAGTACTTAACAAATAAAAAGCATCACATGCAAAACGACGTGGAGAAGAAGACCGATGTAATAACAGAAGGACCGGTTTACATGCAAGTGAAGTATCTCGATAGTAATGAAATTAATTGGGGCGACACTAACACGTATCCGAGTTTTAGTGGGACGGACAGTTTTATACATATAGACGATGAGGAAACTATGAAAAGGTATATAGGCTCTTTTTTTTCTGCTTTTCTCTGTATCCTGCATGTAACAGGGTAGGCAGAGGGCGCACAGGGTTAAAAAACTTTGATCCTTCTTTCCGCCGAATTCTGTAGACATTGCATTTTAAGTGATGGAACTCAACGCCGCGCCGACACCAGAACGAAGAAATAAAAATATAAAATATTTAATTTCCTCAAGTGAGAATTGAACTCACAACCTATCACGTTTACTCTCACACGCTTGTGCCCCTGCGCCACGACTGGCTTCAAATACCACTCGTATAGTATGTAGTAATTAAATAAATTTTATTTTATACACAATAATTGAGACAGTCTTGTCGCAGCAACACAGCGTATGACTGGAAACGCGACACTTGGGGAACTAACTAGTTTCGTTTACGCGCCATACACGCCACGCTTCATTTTATTCTGATAACAAAACAAATCGCGGCTTTTAGTTTCGCCACTTAACATGCAATACAGTGTGGAGCTAAAATAGAAACAAAAAATAATTAAATTATGTTTTTTTTTCTCTTCTGTAGAGAATGTAGAATTTTTTTTTGATGTGTGCTTTTATAAGAATTATATTACTTTTTATAAATATAAAATACACGAAAATCATATAATTATTAAAGAACAAATGTTATTATTAATAATGTGCGGAAAAAACCAAGACACGTGTTTTATATGTATCTACAAATTTTTTATCAGATAATTAAGTAAGTAATACCTATACCAATAATAACCAGTAATTCTCAACTCGATCCTAAGGTCCTAATAAACTAGTACAAAAATACAAAATTTTTATTTAAGTGATTGATAATTGTCCTAAATTGATTATTTTTTTTGCTTTAAGAGATTTTAACTGAAAAGCTAAAAAGTTAGTCTGATGTGATGTCAATGTACTTGTAACCAAATATAGTGATATTGTTCTGACCCTATAATCTGTTAACAAAGATAGCGTTGATTACACGATCGTATGACGTCAAAACCGAATGTCTTACTTTTATCTTTAATATTTTTTACGATTTTCGAATCGAATTTTTATTTACGATTTTTTGTCGCATAGAGTAAATTACTCAATTTCTTAATATGTTTTCTCGTGTTATTATTATCAAAGTTGATAAGATGACGTAATTAGAAGATAATTGAAGGTATAATTTATTTATTTATTATATCTTTGGAATTCCAAGTTAGTCAGTCGAGGTTACATCAAATTATATGTGTTATTTAATAAGAATGTGATAAAGGTTAATTATATTATTATTAAGGAATTTCCTTGATTTCGCTTGGACTTAAAAAAAATTTTATCTCGGTAAATGAATGTCATTTCGATACTTTTTAACTTCCTGAATTAATTAATAAAAAAATTAAGCAAACTTTTCTACTGTTATTACTTAGAAGAATGATACAATGTTACTACAATATATTTTAATCCAGGTTTAACCTCATTTCCAGGTTATTAAGTTATACTTTAGATATCAACATCCGGTTCCGCTCAGTGGCCGCGGACGGGCTGCTGGTGTGGAGCGGCCGCGCGTCGCCGCCGGGTGACTTTTTGTCACTTGCTATAGAAAACTCTGTACTAGTTTTCAGGTATGTTATTTCCACTATATAGTAGGTTCTCGCTGTATCCCGCAGAGCAGAGTAGGCAGAAGATACCTGGGAACCCAATGTGACGGAACTCAACGCCTTTTGCCCCGTTATCAAAGCGAGGATGTACAAATATTAAAAACTTCATACTCAATGTGGGAATCGAACACATAACCGTCGTATTTACTTATTTTTTTATTTGTTTTTATACATTTTTTTTTATTTCAGATATGATTTAGGGAGCGGTGAAGTAGTAATAATAGCAAATCATACAAAACTAGATGATGGACTTTGGCATAGAGCGAGAGCAACGAGGTAATTGTTATAACGTAATTACTATTAGATGATATTTTTTTTCTATTTTCCATGTAAGTCACTATATATTTAGAAATTAAATATAAAATATTTATGTAGAAGGAAATAAAAAATGTTGGTAATAGTTAATTTACCATCAATTTTCATATTATTTTTCACTCTTTACTTGATCCTACAAGGTAGACAGTTCCAACCTATTGTTAATACAATCTGTCACCACTTTCCGCTGAATTTTCGAGACATTGCGTGTTGAATGACGGAGCTCAACGCCGCACAATGCTTTGTGACCAGAGTGAAGAATTAAAATATTAAATATTGAATTCCTCCGAGTGGGAAACGGACTCACAACCGTCGCGTTTAAAACTACACAGTGGTGCCACTGCCCCACGATTAATCACGAATAATCAATATATATCAATTATAATAAAAATTATCTTTTTATTAATTAACGCTTTCTGGATAGGATGCCAAAATTATTGTTGGCAAGCTATTTTAAAGTATGTCTATAAAATAACAATTTCATTTTTTCTTTTTTCAGAAACAGACAAGCTGGAGTATTAGAAGTGGATGGCTTAGGTTCCGTCGGTAAAATATCGCCAGGGAAGCTTAAACAACTAAATACAGAAAATGGTCTTTATATAGGTAACGTACTAAGAAACAATTTTTCTTGTAAACTATCTTATTGTAAAGGCCAGTGCCAATAAAAAGAACAGATTTATAGATGTAATACAAAGCTAAGTATGATTTGTTGTGTTATTGTACTAGATACCAGCTTGTATAAGTACGCCATCTATCGATAGCGACCAGGAACTGTTACTGATTTTCATTGATATTTTAATAAAATAAATTATTTGGTGTAATTGTATGGATGTAGATGGAAACTCAGCGCTCATCATTCAATAAGCGAACAAGCTCTTTGAAATACCAGAGTAAGAGAGAGTTCTCCAGTTTCCATACGAATTAGAAAGATTGCATGTTGAATGGTGGACCAGATTTGTCCACCGGAGAAGATTAAATAAAAAAAATATTTTCTTGGACCCACACCCCATCAGTCTATCAGGTTTACAGTCCCACTGCGTCATGATGAACTATGTTATTAATAATTATATGTTTCTTTCACAGGAGGTCTACCATCGATAGAAATGAACACAATGGGAAAATACAAGAGCGGGCTCATTGGATGCGTCTCCCAAATATCTTTGAGCGGAGATTTCGATATACCGCTGTCTTTATCAAAGTTACCGCACACGATTACCAACAACGTCGGCAGATGTACCCCGTAATGTATCAATTAAATACACTAATTAGGGTAAACGTACCCTAATATGGAATTTATTTTATTTTTCCCCAGAAAGAGAGAATTTTGTAACAAATTATATTACTTATATAAGCTTAATATAATGAGTTTTTTGTAAAAATATTGCAGCGATTGGGTACAAAAAAATATAATTGTGTATTGCTACTTAATGTATGTTTTTTTGTCACGAAAAAGCTCCGTATACTACATATCAATATAAACATCGGAGGCAATAACCTGTTGAATAAAAAAATGAATTAACATTTAGTCAGTTTAGAAAAAATCGCTAACTTAACTTTCATACTTCAACTCCTTTCATTCATCAATGAAAAAAAACTTTTCGAAGTGCTTTACTATCTAGTAGATATATATGAAAATACTGATTGTAATAATATTTAAATTAATTAAATGAATAAATTAACTTCTAAAAAAAATAACTTCTAGTCGTACAAGTGGTTTGCACGCGTCTGAGTTTTATTTAAAGTAGAATAGTTCACAATTTGTTACAAGAGTGTATTATAAATTAACTTTAGATAACACATTAGCGTTTGTATATGGGAAATAATAGAAATATGGGAATTTTTCATATGAACGTTAGAATGATGGTAAGTAGTCAATAATTATAGCGTTATTATGGAGCTTCTATATTAAGTCTGTCATTTGCTTTTTTTTTGGCGTTTGCTTGTCTGACATATAAAAAAAGATGATGGCTACCGTTTTCGTTTAATTAATAGGTTTTTTTTTAAACTGTTAAGACTGACGTTCGGTCTGTACTTCTTCTGCATATTATTTTTGTTTCATTTTACTAAATTTCAATTATTTACTCTAAAAAAATATGAATGGTATAGGCACTAAATCATTTAGATCTTTTTAAGGCTATTTACCCTATTTTCACACAATGTCTATTTTGTTTCAATAACTTTTTCAAAGTGCAATAAAGTAGTCTTGAGTTACCATTAAAATTTATCATTTGTAATATACCACCACCAGAACAACACCAATAAAATAAAGTAAAATATAGAAAATAGCTGTAAAGCTACGTATATTTGTATAGTATAATTATTTCTAGCAATGGATCACGGTAGCCCTCATTAGCAACACTCTAGTCATATTATAGAAATATATATCTGGTAGAGTAATTTCAAATGCGCTTTATATGTATTTACATAGTAATATCATGTGTTAGTATCTGGGTCGTATCGAGAGATGAGCGGTTACGAATCATTTTGATTTACATAATTCAATTTAAGGAATTTAAATTCAATTTTATTTCCAACTTCAACTTCAATTAAATCAAAATTATTCGTAATTTGTCATCTCTAAATAATAAAATAAACTTCATAACCGAATGTTATAGTGCAATATAATTTTAACTCAGTGTATAAATTCCAGACCAAGATAAACAATAATTAACTTAGCTTTATACCAATTGTGTTTATTGAATAATATTTATCCCATTATAGACTTATGTTTCACCAATAATTTTGTCAATTATATACTTCACAGGGTTAAAATTATTTATACAAAAACATATCTTCGTTATGGTCTCTCCATTTTGTAATTATTTTTAATATTAAGCCGTTTTATTAATTATTTAATTAATATTTTAATTTATTTAAACATTACAATTTTAAATGTAAAAATAACGTTTATAATATAACATGTATGCATTTCAAACAGAAATAAATAGTAATTAACGTTGTCTAGTCAGTTTGTTTATACATTTTTACAAAATTTTATAATATAAGCAACCGATCTCAAATGTTTTTTTTTATATTATTTCTGTAGATTAAATATTAAGTTTGATTTCTAACTATTATATTATGTAGATCTTGTGAAATACGAATAGCTTGACTAGCATTAGTTTTGTATGTGAGACCTGTCCGATGTATTATACGCCGTTATTTGTACAAAATTATATCAGTAAAATATAATAAAATATGAGTGTTTTATTTCATTATTATTTAATTTCTTTAAAATTTTAACCGTTTAGTATCGTAAATTGAGAACGTCGTGACGCAGCGGCACAATTCCAGCATCAGGGAGAGAGAAAGGCAGAGTGAGCCTCTGCTCCCTACACATGGCCCAAACATTACACTGCGCTTTGTCATTCATACACATATCAGAAGGAAGAAATAGAAATAATTCAATCTGCCGAGAAGGAATCGAACCCACAACCGCCACGTATATAACCCTACGCCATGCCAGTGTACGTGTCCTAGACCGATTATATAGTTAGGCTTATTTTTACTAACCTTACACACTCTGCTCCAAGACAATGTGCGAAGGAAGATGTACAACTAGGAGATGTAACGACTACAATCTTAAAGTAGCAATCTCTCATAGAGGTTAAGAAGCAATAAAGACTATGGTAGCTCTTATCAACCAATAAACGATAAATATCATATTTAAGGAAACATTTATAATTAATCAATCTCCTATGTATAATCTTTAAAATTTTGAAATATAAAAATAAGCATATTGAAGGTCTGTGGTGCATTAATAAAAAAACTATACCATCAGTTGTTTCGTGTTTATACGTGGTGCTCTACCAGTGAGATGAATAACAGCTAGGTCTATTAGAAGCTCATTTTAAAATATTTTCGAGCAGCACAGCGTGTGTAAACTCGACAGATGCGAGTTCGTTACCAAAAAAGGAAATTATTATCAATCCGCAACACACAATGTCTCAAAAATTGCACAGAAAAATGAAAACGATGTGAAAAATTAGGTTTCCTATATTTACATTACTATATGCACTTAAATCGATCCGATAAACTGATTCACATTTAGGTATATTTGAGTAAATATCTAAAAATTATTATTAGTTTTTATATCAACCGTTCATTGATTTAATAAGAATCAATCAATCAGCTTCACGCTGTATCCTACACTGCACACATCAGGGTGCCAGAAGCAACCTAGTGTTACAATTCTGGAGGCATTGCGTGTTGAGTGGCAGAACTCAACGCCGCGCTTTTCCTCGACACTAGAGCGAAGAAACGGAAATATAAATTTAAGTAAATATTTCATCTCCTCGAGTGGGGATCGAACCCACAACCAGTCGGTTTTATAGTCACACTTTGTGCCGCTGTGCCACGACTGGCCTCATTTTATAATAAAGAAGCATAGAATTGAATTTAAATCCTTTTTATTAAGGTTATATAACATTTACATTTAGCTTCTCGCTTTATCCCTAGCGGGGCAGTCAGAATGAACGGAGTGCCAAACGCTACATTAATTATTAAAAAAATATATTAAAGTCCAAGTTGAGGCCAGTCGTGGCGCAAGGGTACAAAATGACTGTAAAAATGACTGTAAAAATATTTCCATTTTCCCTCTGTCTACCCTGTCATATGCGAGATACAGCGTGAAGTTACATAAATGTGTATGCTAAAACAATTTAGCAAAGTAACTTACGTATCATATAATTATATATTTGATAAGTCATTTTATCTTTAACTTAAAATATTTTTTGTAGTAATTAACATCCTAATACATTATAACTAACAAGTAACAACTCTAATTAACAATTATTAACTTATATAAAATAAAAATTTTCCTTCTTTATTCGTAATTTCGTAGCTGTTTCAATATAGAACGTACTCTTAGGATTAAGAGTTCACGTTTCAAAAATAATATGAATAAAAGAGAGGTACACATAACGCATCAATCATCCATAAATGTTAAGGAAGTGTAGTCATCATCTGCATACTCCAGCTTTCCTGAAACTAATACACATCGATGTGAACGTAACGATAGCGCGATGCAGCAGGCTACAGTGCCATCTGTTCAGTGAACTCGGAAAATAGATGCTACAACAGGGTCGTCGTGTAGCAGTTATTTTCACGTATAGGACGGTCGACGAGTCGTGTCTGTCCTAAAGTTAGCGATAGATGGCTTCGGAGACTTGATTTAAGGATACTTTTCATTATTTTTCAAAAATTCAGAAGCCGTAACATCAAAGTGAAAACAACTACTGCTACTGCTTTTCATTTTATTTTTATTTTTAAGGAATATTTAACCTTTTATAGCGGACTAGAGGGCGCGCGCGGCTTCGCCCGCTTATTAGGAGTGAATTCTAAAAAAATCACGAAATATGTGTTCAATAAAATATTTTTAACAGTCTGAATTTAAATTTTTATAAAAATCGGTGGCAATATAAAGATTTTTCCATATAAACTTTCAACCCCTTATTTGAACCCTTAGGGGGTGAATTCTTAAAAACCATGAAATACGTGTTCAATGAAATATTCTTAAGAGTCTGAATTTCAAATTTTAAAAAAATCGGTGCAGATTAAAATGTTTTTCCATACAAACTTTCAACCCCTATTTCATCCCTTTAGGGTTAAAATTTTTCAAATTCCCTTCTTAGTGGATGTCCAGAATATGAATATAAACATCTGCCCAAATTTCACGTTTCTTCCATCAGCGGTTACGGCTCTGCGTGCGTCTTACCTCAGTCAGTCAGCACAAGTCCTTTTATATATATAGATATTACGCAGTGACACAATATTACGACTGTAAACGCGATAACTGTGGATTCTATTCCTTCTCGGGGGAATGAAATATATAATATTTACATTTCCTCGCTCTGGTAAAGAGACAAATCGCGGCATTGAGTTCCGCAACTTAACACGTAATGCCACACGAACACACGAATGTAAGAGGTTCAGTTCCAACTAGTGACGTAAAAATAGCGTTCATATTGGAAAATGAAAATAAAAAAATAGAGTTAAATAGATTGTTCGTAGGCGATAGCCATTTCAGTCAACAATTGTTTCACGGTCATTTTGAAAGTAATTCTTATAATCTATACTAAATATAATAATTTTGCACGTATACATTTCGAGAAAGTGTAAAATTAAAATAATTCAACGCTTTGCTTACTCTGCCGAGCTATAAAATGTGGAAATTAATATTCGATCAGTAATTATTTAGTCACAAAAAACATTATCGAATTAAATTTAACTACTGAATGTACTGTTGGATATCGTCCAAAAACTCAAATTCCACTTGATTTACATGTGGAATTTTCAGAAAAAAAGGTTCATGTTGCAAAGTTTGGATTTATTACAATTTTCTTCGATCATGTTTGTATTGGCTTTTCCTCGCAATACGATATAAATTAAACCCTCTTGGAGAAGTTTCAAACATGGGAAACATTGAAGTTACCTAGTATTCGAATAGCGCGTTCAATGGACACCTCAATCCTATTAAAACACTCAAATAAATGTAAGTCAGGATAAAAGAAATTGTAATTATAAAAAAATAATAATATATCTATTAATAACAACGAGCTAATATTTAACAAAAAAAATGTTAACAGCATAAATAAGTTGTTACATCAAGCGTATGAGGATTTTGACGTAACTTGATTAGAACATACAGTGGTCAGAGATCTAGGACGGCTTTCAGGAGGCACGGGCCCTGCTACATTCATTTTTTTACGTTTTTTATGTTTCTTTAAACTAAGCATTGAAGAATACTTTCAAAACACTTGTTAAAACTTTTACTTGTTAAAATTACTATTAGAGCTCTAAATCTAACATTTACAAGGTGCCAAAACATGTACCTCTCTCACATCACTCACCTCTGGGAAAATGACATAATGCTATTACATCAAATTCAAAAGATAAAAGTGATTCAGAATCCGAGTCAAGCCTTCAATTTTACAAACACTTTTATATGAAACACATTTGAATTTGTGATAGCCTTAGAACCAAATAGGAATGTTCGAGGCATAGATATAGATATAACAAAATCGTTTTCTTTAAGACATAGAACAAAAGAATTAAAAAAAATGTTTAGTAACGTATAAGAATAGTGGTCAAATAGCAAAATAGCAAAAGAACTGCACAGAGCTAAAATTTAGTAGAGACCTTGGGCACACCATTATAAATAAAAATCAACATTTCCATCGATGTGTATCTATTGTGTGGAAAAAAAATATTTATGAAAAAAGTGTAAACGACACTTTTGACATTTGACCTTGAACCTTAAGCGCCCCCTACACTACTCTTGAAGTTCCTCGTCGAAGTACTAGCCGAAGTTGATTGGTGCGAAGTAAATGTCCACACACTCTTCTCTCTCGCGGCAAATTCAGTCGCGTGTCACGAAGTCCTTTGATTTGGACGTAAAAACCGACGCCGAGTGGAAGTCCCCGAGGTGAGCCAAAGTCACAACCTCGACCAACTTCAAGAGCAGTGCAGTGGGCTGTCGCTTTAGGATGAGATTAAATTGTTATTAGAAATCTATTAATGGCTGGTACTACTACACGAGAATAATTAATATGAAGTGCACACAATAACTTGTTGGTGGGTAGTGATATTTTATATATCGTTGATTGCTTGCTTGGTAATGGCCTTCAACTATTCTTGATTGAATATTACTAAAATATTGTATATAGGTAATTGTTATTCAAATTAGGTCATGATGTAATAAACCTACTCAAAAGTCTAGATTTAAGTACTTATCTGTAAGAAGAAAAGAATATACTGAGATATCTGAGACTCTCTGTTTCACACGTTCCAACCAAAGTGAAGTGGCGGAACTCAACACCACACTTTATGAGTAAATGATAATATTCAATTATTTTAATTTATACACATATAGCTATTTGAGTCGTAATCGTAGCCTCAAGTAGCGCGACCCTGTCCCATTGCGTTACTATGGTCTTTACAGCAACATTATTTATTGAAAAATAATAGTCTCTCTCTCTCTGTCTTCCGAGTGAAATTTAAAAATTAAATATTTGACATAGTGATTACCTACGTCTTGGGTTACAAACGGTCCGTAATTTTTTTTTTTTAATTATTATAATGAATGAAACCTTATTACAAATATGTATATGAAAGATATTATTGCACTAAATATTTTTTAAAACTAATACTCAAATATTTTGCTGACTGAATCTGTTTAAAAAAAGAATATAAGCAATAAAATTAATGCATATTGTAAATTAAGAAATGAGTCATTCGTTTTCCGACGTAAAAACCAAACAACGCGTAAAGTCTGAATGAAATAAACATACTCCCACTCTTTGTAATGCCGTTATTTCATTGCTCGCTGCCCGCCGGTCATTCATCTAGAAATGTTGCCAGTTGTAATATGTGAAATTAATTTAGGGAAATTATACATTACGCATATTTAAATACTTATTGTGCCAGTGATCCAATATTGAACTGAAAACTAGAAAATTATTCTCTGTAATATCAATTTAATTTGTGACAAGTATTTTTTTTTTCAAACTTGTTCATGTAGATTGTAGAGTATTTTTAGGTAGTACTTTATAATTTTTAATTTTATTTTGCTACGAGTATCTTTTTTATAATAATTTAATCTAATTATAATATCAAATAAAAGGTAACAGTGAAAAGTAACTAAAAATAAGTAATTTTATGTAGAGACGAAAAACACAATTACTATTTTATATGTCGCTCTACATAATAAATAGCTTTCAAATTACTTAGAATATAAATAAATTACATTAAATTATGCCCCTTAAAATTAAAATAAATGTAAACTTTAAGGTTATCCTAAAAAGAAGTAAAGAATATGGCAACATTTACACATTTACCATCAACTGTCAATTTGTCAAACGATGAAATAAAATCTCAGTCGCACAAAACGTTCGGAAGTAGTGGTTGTATAGCAAATTGAATAAAAATACGAAATTATTTCGAAACTTTAAAACTATTATTTACTACGTTGTGGAGTTTCTTTTTTTATTTATTTTATAATATAAAAACTTAAAGTGGGTCGTGTAAAGTGTTTTTAAGTGAAAATATTTTTACTGGTAATAAATAGTTAGTGTAGAAATCAACGAGTTTTGCGACGGACCGGTCTTTATAAGTAAGTTGAAAGTAAAAGTATTTACTCAACAAATAATTATTACATTTTGTATGGTAATAAAATTTCATTATGCGCTCATTTGCATTTTTTAATAAAAATATTTTTTAATTTGCACAAAATTTGACAATTCACTTGTTTTAAAGTAATTTAAGCATAACTATGCTGTATTAAAACAAGTTTCTAACGTGTTTTTGTTTTATTAACCGTTAGAAATATATTGAATTACTGTAATAACATCTAAGCACGGTAATGTATCTTTTATTTAAATGCATAACATTTTTACCTACTTAAAACCTTTTTTTATTTTATCAACTTGTTGAGGCCATGGAGGCCTTCATAAAAGAAGGGGAACGTAGTGTCTTAACATTAGATTCCCTCTGCCTGTCTACTTTGCTCTGTGCTAGATACGGCGTAACCCGAAACGAATTAAAATTAAAAGAAGCATGGTACATAAAGGTCATATATTCTATTTTCAATTGTAGAATATTAAAAAATAAATGCGTTTTTATACTTTGACTTTTGACAGTAAAGTTGCGCCGTCCAACAGGCAATTTTTCATGAACGCCGTGTTTTGCCTCGTTACTGGTATTATTTTCATTTGCTTGCTCTGGAGAAAGGAAATTAAAATAGTCCATCCCTCCTTCGTCGCGCTTAGACATTGACTCTGTGCCACTGCGCCCACGACCACCTCTAAAATAAACTTAATAATACTAAGTTAACTGAACTTAATAAATATTTACGCCGTTTCTATAAGTACGATATATTATTGGTTAAAATGAAAACAGATTACATTAACATTTTTTTTTCACGAATACAGTTTATAAAATAAATAAAAAAGACATTAATATATTTTTTAACTATCAAGAAATGCAATCTATTCGTGTCACATTGTCGCATTTATTTTCCTGTTTATATGTTTATACCTATATGTTAAGATAATTTATTCTTTTTATACAAAGCCATATATAAGTATGTATATACATAACACAAACATTATGTGCAAATGATCAACATCGACAATTTATGGCTTTATTGCAGTTAGAGGTATATATAACTTGGAAGCACACGCTATTGTTTTTTATCTTCTCACTTATCTCATAATAGAGGTTGAAATATATCGGACCATCGCCCAATATGCATTCTAAATATATAGGTATTAGGTACATATTATCAACCCACGCGTGGCTTCGCCCGCTTGATCTTCACGATTACATTCTATATTATTTAAGAAACAGAGTTACGTGATTTAATTACGTTTTTACTTCGACCAACTGTTTGTAGTGTAATTATAGCAACTTCTAATATTTAAATTTAAATTTTCATACTTTGAATTACATTGTCGTAACAATCAATAATACTTATGGAGTTATTGATCGTTACGAATTTAAAAAAGGACAACTTTTTAAATGAAACTATTTTAACCGGATTAATCGCGTATATTTTAAATTATACATTTTGGATACCCGACGTTCCGAACACTTAGCAGTAGTCCGTGGTCACAGGTAGACGGGTAACACGGGTAACTTTTGTTGGAACTAGATATCAATAATGGTTTAGAATTTTTTATTTTTTATTGTATATTTGAGCCCCTTGCGACAGATTGTGAGTTCAACTCCTACTCGTGGAAATGGAATTTTTAATATTTTCATTTCTTTGCCCTGGTAACGAGACAAAATGCAGCGTTGAGTTCCGCCACTGAACACTCTATGCAAATTCGGATCTGTTTTCTAACCTACTATGGCATTATTAAAAATGTAATGTAATATTTTTTGATTCATATATTTTATTAACTTACTTACGTATATTAATGAGGTGAAATATATTTGTGATAAGAATAATTAATTACAGTAAAAAACATTTATTGTAATTTAAGTATAACAATTTAATTATTATCTCGTAGGTTCTTTTTATATAATTATTAATATGCTTAACATGTATCGCATATTCAATGCAAAACTTATTGGTATTACAACGCGAAAAATGATTTTCACATTTTTTATACCCTTCGTAACTATCAACGCTCTTAAGGCTAATAAATAAATTTCCATATTAAAAAATATCTTTTGTTCCTCCTTATCCGTCATAAATGTATTTCTTTCTTCATATTTTTCCCTTGTCAGGTTCTCAAATCTCCTCTACCTTCCCTACGGGAACGGGACAACGCCTAAAACTATAAAAACATAGGTATAAACTTATTTTTCTCTTTACTAACTATCCTTGAAAGTTTTTTCAACTCTTGTTTATGTGCACATATATAATACGATTTCACACCATAAGAGCGTGACACGTCTCGAACGTGCACATGTGAATTGTTTATATTAACACACGCATTGTTTTTATTTTTCGAAACGTCGAAACTGGAAATTAATTATTAGATAGTAAATTGGGAAAAGAGTGTCTTAGCACTAGGTTCCCTTTGCCTACCCTGCTGTGTGCGGGATACAGCGTGAAGCTAAAAAAATATTAGAAAAACAGTAACACTTGTAGGTAGGTAGGTATAACCCATGTATTTTTTTCTATATAGTCAAGTATAGTCTAAAGGGTAATAAAGGTAATAATTGTACAAACAAAATTAGTAAACGATAATTTTACGTGATAATATCATATGAAAACATTGATGAAAAATTTAATTACTTTTATGAATTCTATTAAATTATTATCGCTGAATTATTATATAAAGATTTTGTATTATACAGAGAAGGTAATTCGTACATTTTTTTTAAGAAATTAACATTTATTTGCACTCGTTAATTCAAATATTTTTTTACTTAAATTATACAGATTAAAAATAACAATATGCTCTTTAATTACAAGTAGCGTAGTAGTAGTAATGAATGGATAGATGCGTCACAAGCCGAACGCTTAGGCCGATCGTGCCTCTCTATCGTTTGTTACGCGCTCTCGCTTGTACGCTCGAGTCAGGCGGAACGTGACAATGAGTCATACTTTCTCGTCAGTGCATGCGACGTTCGTCGATTTATAAGAGATTATCACGTCAAAATTTTTACTATCGATTATTTGACTACTTTCTCGTCGGAAAAATTTAAAAATATTTACATCAAAGGTACTTTACCTACCTTACCAACAGACCAAAAAATAGCTAACAATAATAGTAACAAGGCAAGAGCAAAGAAAGCAAAGAACTCAGTTCTCTGAGTTTTGCTTATTTTAGAGGCATTACGTGTTAGGTTGTAGAACGCTGCACTTATATAAAATATTTATAGCCTTCTGTAATGCATAATAGGCTCAATGCCGGCTCAGGGTTAATAACCCATCATATTTATAATCAAAAAGTTTCCACCTCCCTAACAATGCAATGGCTTGAAATATTATTATAAAATTCACATTATTTCTTTAATATTTTCAAAAATAACTTTTACTAAATATAATAAAAGATATAATTCGAATGTTTCGAATTCAGCAGACCGCGTCGTTGCGGAACCGTGCCATTGACACGTTTGTCCGCGCGGGCACCGTGACAAAATGAGACCTTCGGGCAAATCACTTGTTAGTTGTCGTCTTAACAGTTTATTATGCTGTTTTGCACAATACCTTATGCTATTCGAGATTGGCTTAACTGATATCTATTTACATAATTATATATTTTAAATTTGTATTGTAAATTTAATTAATTTAAAAAAAAAAATAAATAATTTAGGTACTTGGTAAATATGCAAAATATAAAGTTTTTTAATTAATTATAAACATAAATTATTTTTAAATAAAAAAAATAAAATAAAAAAAACAACATAAATTGCACACTCAACATATTAATTGTCTTTTAGTCAGACATAATGAATATGACTAAGTAATTTAATGATGATTAATGTTAAACGAGACATGTGTTTTTTTTGTTTCATTTCCTCCAAAATCCTTATATGCGTCATTGTATTGTCGTACTCAACACTAGCTGTCATACTTCGGTGGCTTTACTTGACTTTGAAACTGTAACATAACTTCTCTAATTATTTATCAGTTTTCTGAGTATATTCCTTGATTTTCCTGTATGAATCATGTTATAAATGTAATTGCATTTCCTGTTCTAAAGTGTAACAGACAGATAAACTACTTTTACGACAATAACACTCTTTAAAGATATTAATAACGTAGTTTTGTTTTTATTTTTCTATGTTCATTATAATTCGCAAATTTTACAGGGTAAACAGAAAAACCTAAAAATATATTAATGACATCATAGAAAATATATTTCATAATATAATTAAAATGAAGAAAATACTTTATCAGGGTCATTTGGATATTGTCTAAGATAGGGTCATTCATTTAACGCATTTAAGCCTGTATTTATAAACCGCTGTTAAGTGAGGTCTGAGGTCGACCTTGTGAGGCCGTTTTCATTCATAATTACATACCTATAAATGAAAATGACACATCAAGATCGATCTCACACTTGAGAGCGATTTATGGATGCGAGTCTTAATACTCGTATTTAAGTCCAAATGTATGTACATATGTAACTTTAAGTGCTTTGACCTAAACGCTAAAGGCTAAATCAACTAGAAAATTTCAAGTAGATAGGCACAAAGCCTTGTTTAGTATCTATTGAGTTTTTAATAGTTTGGATATATTGTGAACAAGAGGCTCACAATGCCAGCTTATTTTTTCTCTAATTAAAATAGTTTTGAAATATATTTTCCATTGCTTGTAAAAGCATAAATTTTAGGAATGTATATAGATATAGCTATAAATCAGTAAAAAATATGTTTTAAAGTGTAATTTCACATTAGGTAATAAGTATAGTTTTAAGAAAATAAAGCTTTTATTTATTACTTTAGCTAACCTTAAACTTAAATTTTTACAATATTAGATATTTTAATTAAATAACGCATGTACTACACCGTAACAACATAAACCTAGGCGAAATAAATTTTCTCTTCCAGACAAGATTATCAATTTCGTATGTAACGTCTAACACTATCCTTGTAAGGACATTGCTTAATGATCAATGTATGTATGTTATAAGTGCTGGAGCGGATTCCCCCTACTTTATGTCGTCTTTATAAAGTTGTTTAATCGATATAACAAGTTTTGCATACATATTGGTATTAAGTAGGTCAGTAGTATTAGGTAGGTAGGGTAGGTACTAGTTGTAATATGCGGCTTCGCCCGCGTGGTCAAATGAAAATAACTAATGATACGAATAGACTACAGAAATTCCGATACTAATATCAGATATCAATGTATGTAATGTTTACACTTGTACGGATTTTTTGTGTGTTGACTTTTAGCTTTAAATAATATATAAAAAAACTGGTATTTTTTTAATTACACTTCAAAAACTTAATTAATTTAGCATTTTTATGTGTTAATTTGGGACACCACACCACACACTTAGGAAGTGAAATAAATACTTTTATCGTTAAAGTAATAATTAATTAATTCTTAATTTTATATAATAACATTGAATTTAACTATATTAATAAAAAAAACAATAAGAAACCTTAGACTTGTCTTGGTTTTACCTAGAGATTTCAGTACTTTTTATAAACAAACAAACAACTCCATCTAGACTTGGCTGATGTTTTACCGAATGTGTTATATGGGATTATAAACTCATACGCTTAAATATTAAATAAATAATCTTATAAGAAGTATGCAGGTGGAGCCGCAGGCAAGCCGCTAGTACATAACACAAATCTATAGTGACAACATGACAAGTCATGCCATTTAACCTAGAATCGTGCTTCAAAGTATGCGGTTAGAGGGAAACCAGTTTAGTACTCGAAGCAAAATAGTCGCGTACTCGAAGAGATTTGCTAACAATTTATAGGCTAACTCGTATATATAAATTATTTTGAAATGAGAGGAAGGTGACTTATGTAATTATTAAAAATAATTAGGTTTTCTATAAATTTATTCGTTGGTACTGTTTTGTAAGAGAGATAGGGGGAGACCTCGGTTAACCTTCGAATCTCGACCTTCTTATACTGGAGGAAGGTCACGTAAAAAGCATGAGGACCCCCCGGAAGGCATGTATGAAGAGGTTGATGACAGTGGACGAGGCGAAAGAGGTATGTAGAGACCGTAGCGTTTGGCGCTCCGTTCTCTCTGACTACCCCGCTAGGGATAAAGCGTGAAGTTAGGTTAAGTTAAGCACTGTTCTGTACACACTACAGAGTATAAATAAATGCTTAGGTGTTTTTACATCTGATTTTTTTCCTTTGGTAATCGACTTGACAACTTTAAAAAAATATTTAAGTTAAAGATGATTTCAGTATAGAAAATGTGCAGAATGTGTATTTATACTAAAAAACCTATTTTGATTACATGAGTCATTAAATGTGGGAAGTAAGATAAAAAAATAATTAGTTTATTATTATAATACATTGAGTATTTTCTTACAATAATTTAGTTGTGTTCCACTAGCGGCTTTACCCGCTTGGACTACACTAATATAATAGGCAATATATGTGTATTATATACTAGTGTTCTTAGTTGTTTTTTATTTAATGTTATTGAAGTAGACTTAGAAAGAAATGTCTAAAATTGTTAATAGCTATAATATAAATAAAATAAAATTAAATTAGCTTCACGCTGTATCCTGCACACAGCAGGGTAGGCAGAGGGAACCTAGTGTTAAACACTCCGTTCCCCACTTTCTGCCGAATTTTGGAGGCATTGCGTGTTGAGTGGCAGAACTCAACGCCGCGCTTAACCTCGACACCAGAGCGAAGAAATGGAAATATAAATTTAAGTAAATATTTCATCTCCTCGAGTGGGGATCGAACCCACAACCAGTCGGTTTTGCAGTCACACCTCGTGCCGCTGCGCCACGACCGGCC
>JAATLQ010024312.1:6139-16707 GCA_013421005.1 Heliconius erato x Heliconius himera
AGTGTGTATTATAAATGTAGAGTCAGAAAAAAAATAAAATAAAACAAAATTTATGAATGGAAAATGTGTGTTGATTAGTATTATAAATCTTTTTGTTATATAAGAAGAGCGCAGTTTCTTTTCTTTCTTACTGCTTGGTCACATACATTTGACAAAAATCTTAACTGTTGTATATATTGTTTAAAATGTGCGTTAGTTGCTACTGTCATATTTTTTGATTCTGTGGCAATAAGAATTGACATTAATCATAAGATGAAAATTAATTATATTATAACATTTGTATTTTTTCTAATCGGGGTAGACAGAGGGAAACTGAAAATCTAGCGCTAAGACACTTCCGTTCACCACTTTCATAAAATTTTAGGTTTGCGTATTTAGTGACGTAATTGAATTCTGTCTATTGTTAAATATACTTAATATTTATTAATGTAACCCATAAAAGTAATAAATAAGGCTTCAAAATATATGAAAATAAACTAAAAAACATAATTATGGTTCTTCGAAACAAAATTTGCTATAATATCTAATTGAGTATCAGTCATATCTTTTCTTGCTACACAAAAACATTTAACGTTAAGGAAATATCTCGTTCAAAATTGCTGTATAAAGAAACAAAACTATATAATTAACAAAATTGTTAATTAAGTGAATTACTGAGAGAACTCCGAGCTTTTAGAGAATAAAACACAACAAACAAGTGAAATGATGGCTTTGTTAAGATTCTCACCATTAAAATAACATTCTGGTGAAGTTCCACTTCGCATTTGTTAAATGTAGAGCGGAGCGGAGCTTTGATTATTTTCTCAAATTCCTTTGCACATCATCTGGTGAGATTTTATTACAAGAAAATCGTATTATTTAGTCTGTGCTGATAGAAATTTATTTTGTTTATTTGACCTACGTTTGCTATTGTGATTTTTTATGTGTTAAAATGTTGTTCATATCTGTAAAATTGGGAATAGATGAATCCAACGAAATCCAAAATAAAATTATATATTTGAATTACTGCAACGGAATTTGAACCCTTTTAATCTTGGTATTGAAGATATGTAAGTGGTAGGTAATTAACACGCATCCGATGTTTTACTTAAAATTGCTTAACAAATTACATTTAATTAAGCAAAATACATTTTTTTTATATATTGGGAATATTCTATCATTATTCTATAATATATTCTATTATTAAAATCAGCTTCACACTGTATCCCGCACACAGCAGGATAGGCAGAGGAAACCTAGTGTTAAGACTACGTTCTCTTTACTACCGTCACTACTTTCCACCGAGTTTTGGAGGCATAACGTGTTGAGTGGCGGAACTCAACGCCGCCCTTTGCCTCGACACCAGTACACCAATAAATAAATATATCATTTCCTCGAGTGGGGATCAAACCCACATCTAATCGATTTTACAGTCACACTTTGTGCCCCTGCGCCACGACTGGCCTCATCTATTATTGAAATTATAATAATAATATAGAACAATCGAATACCAAATGTGAATCAAAGGGTTAATCTGTTTCGGCCTAAACATACACATTGAGGTGCCATTCTCAATATGTGTCAGTTTTGTGTTTTATTTCAATCAACTCTCTGTGGCTTAAAATATATGAATAAAATATAATCCCAGGTTACTATGGTCGTAGATAATATCTTATAGGCTATTTGAGTCTTTTTAAGGTTTGTTAATAGATTTTTTTAAAGTGAATTGAAATAATTAAAAAAATATGATGTATTTAAATAGTATTATAGAAAACGAAACTTAACGTGATTCTTATTTCATAATTTTATTAAATTATTTTTTTCATTTTATATAGTGTGATAGGCGTTTCTTATACGCAAAATTATTATATTATTACTTATATTAAAATTTATTTTTTTTATTAAGGTAAATAAATATCCACACAGCTTAGCAACAACTTTCCTATTTTCATTTACTTTAAAGAACAAGATATAAAACATATCAGGAAAGCTTATATTATTATAGACCTTTATATAAGTTGAGATTAAAAGCTTCCTCGGGTATTTTAAATAACGGAAAAACAGCTCTTTAGTTCTATCACTTTAAAATTTGCTTTATATACACCACTGTATCTTAAAATAGAAATGTACTTATCAAGGCACAAGCGAAGAATGAATCCACACTGCTAATGTAATGCCTTTTATATTTTTTAAAATTAGTCAAATCAACAACTATCTTGACAATTACAATTATAACAATATTGTATCATTTGACTTCACAAAATATTAATAAAATAACTTGACATTATAATAATAAAATTACAAACGCTAACAATATAATAAATATTTATACAGAATATGTCGCGGCAAGGCGCGGTGTTGAGTTTCGTCACTCAACACGCAATACCTCTAGAAATCGCCAGAAAACGCAGTGGGTTCCCTCTGCCTACCCTTGCAATGTACGGGATACGAACAAAATACAAAACATATCCGGGCAGCTTATATTATTATAGATTTTGATTCCAGCTGGTATAATAAATATTTGTTAAGAATATGTCGATGCAAAGAGCGGCGTTGAGTTACGCCACTCAACACGCAATGTCTCTACAATCAGCGGAAAATGGGAAAGGGAGTGTCTTAACACTAGGTTACTTTTGCCTACTCTTCTGTGTGCGGGGTATATATGCATTTTTGATTGATTATTTTTATTTAAAAATATATACAAAGTTAGTACGTCTACGTACAAACTTTGTATAATATATTTTTATACATCATATCTGCTCTAGCAGATTCATAATATTGCTTAAGAGGCTTAAAAAAGATATAAAGCCCCTTTGACCAACCATTAGCTGTGCTTAATTTAATATCGGATATGTGGCCTCAGGTAAGCCTCGTTGCGTCCTTTACTTTAAATATTAATTTTGATTTGTTTATTATATTAGACATAAGAGACCAGTCGTGGCGCAGCGGCACAAAGTGTGACTGTAAAACCGACTGGTTGTGGGTTCGATCCCCGCTCGAAGAGATGAAATATTTACTTAAATTTATATTTCCATTTCTTCGCTCTGGTGTCGTGGCAAAGCGCGGCGCGGCGGCGAGTTCTGCCACTTAACACGCAATGTCTACAGAATTCGGCAGAAAGTAGGGAACGGAGTGTCTTGCACTAGGTTCCCTCTGCCTACCCTGCTATGTGCGGGATACAACGTGAAGTTGATTTATTTATTCATAAGAGACCGTTTGTTTTGAGGCGGTCTTGGCGCAAGGGCACAGGCGTGGGACTGTATGCGCGACAGGTGTAGATTCGATTTCAACTTGGAGAATGAAGGATGAAATATTTATTATTTTCATTTCTTTCTGGTAATGAGGCAAAGCGTGGCGATGAGTTTCGCCACTAAGCATGCCTCAAAAATTCGGTGGAAAATGGAGAACGGAAGTATCTTAATGGAAATGGAATGTATTAAAATTAGGTTTCCAAATTCCCTCTGCCTTCCCTGCTATGTGTGGAATATAGCGCGAAGCTGAAAAAAATCAACAATTAGTGTTTCATAAAAATCTACATCTGATGTATTTATATTGAAATCTGGCAACCCTAAAAAAATTTTCATTAAGGTACTTTTATACAAATAAAAAATGACATCTAAAAAGGCAGCTAGCGAATCCAGACTAAAAGAATTTCTATTTTATTTGTTCCTTTGGAAGCGAAGTCAAACATTTTTAATACACTTAATGAAGGACTTGAATAGACTGCACCGTTAGTGTTTCGTCTGCTTACTACATAAACGTCGTCTAGCAAAGGATAAATTGACTTATTTTTTTTCTTTCTATTATGTCTTAAAGGTATATTTTTTATAAAATTTTAAATCTGTTTTAGCTTAAAAGCTACGATTTACGAGTATACAACTCACAATATAATTTATTTATCTTCTGTACTATAATTATCTTATTCTATCTATACTATAATAAAATCATATCAAAAGTTTGTAATAAATAAAAAATCTGCTTCACACTGTATTTCGCACATAACAAGGTAGGCAGAGGGAACCTAGTGTTAAGACACTCCGTTCTCCACTTTCCGCCTAATTCTGGAAGCATTGCGTGTTGAGTGGCAGAACTCAACGCTGCACTTTGCTTCGACACCAGAGCGAAGAAATGAAAATATAAATGTAAATAAATATTTCACTTCCTCGAGTGGGGATCGAACCCACAACCAGTCGATTTTGCAGTCACACTTTGTGCCCCTGCGCCACGACCGGCCTTGTCTTCTTCTATCTATACTATAATAAAATCATAAAAAAAAA
The DNA here is from genome assembly GCA_013421005.1 of Heliconius erato x Heliconius himera. Taxonomy (NCBI): domain Eukaryota; kingdom Metazoa; phylum Arthropoda; class Insecta; order Lepidoptera; family Nymphalidae; genus Heliconius; species Heliconius erato x Heliconius himera. Next base: position 10,396 of record JAATLQ010024312.1, read on the forward strand.
TTGTAAGTTCATTGAATATTTTTTACGAAAATGTAATTTTCGGTGATTTAGAAACAGTATATATACAGTAGAATGTCTATTTATTATCCGGCCCTCAGTTATACGGATTCGCGATTATCCGGACTACAGACCAACTGTATTAAATGTACCTACAAGTCGTATCAATGCAAGCATGAAATTTTCGGTAATTTAGAAACAGTATATATACAGTAGAAAGTCTATTTATTATCCGGCCCTCAGTTATACGGATTCGCGATTATCCGGACTACAGACCAACTGTATTAAATATATCTACAAGTCGTATCAATGCAAGCATGAACGTGTCGAATCTGGCATCACCCCGCCCTCGCCGCGTCCCATCGTCGTACATCTTAAGATATCTTAATAAACATTGATTTTCACTTTATGTATTAGTTGTTTGAATTAAATTTATATCACAACGTATGTGCATACTTACATATTCTAAATACCCGATTACCCAATTTTCCATACTTTGGATTATCCGGATTTTCGATTATCCGAATGCCTACCAACAACAATTAGTCCGGTTAATCGAGTTTCTACTGTAGAATGAAATGAAATATTTATTTAAATTTATATTTTTATTTTTTCGCTCTGTTGTCGAGGATAAGCGCGTCGTCGAGTTTCACCACCCAACACGCAACGTCTCCACAATCCGGCGGAGAGTGGGTAACGGAGTGTCTTGTGTCTGCTGTGTGCGGGATACAGCGTGAAAGTGATCAAATCTACGATAAGAAACAATTACTTTCACCATTTCACTATAGGGGATACTAATTCAATTGTACTTTCAAGTTTTTTATATTAGTGTGAGTGGTTTATTGCAAGTTTACAGGTAGCACTCGGTTGTAAATGAGATGGGCTTCGTAAACGTTCAGTTTATGGTCTCAAATGGAATGGCTGATTTACTACTTGAGTATAGACGAGGGAACACTTTCAAAGCATTAAATTAACGTAGTCCAAAAGCATTTGTATATATAATTGTATAAATATATTAATAATTTTGTTATGGTTTTGAAGAAAATGCTTAGTGTGGCGTTGAGCTCCGCCACTCAATATGCAATGTCTCGAATTCTGGAGGAAAGTTAAGAACGGAGTGTCTCGACAATAGGTTCACTATACTTGGGCTTGTAGATGAGGGACTGATAGTAATAAAAATGTATGATAAATGTACGTATATGATAAATGTAAATATATATTATGTGTAAAATTGTTAAATTTTAAAGTTAAAAGTTATATATATATATACACTCGCTTAACACCTTAGATCTAAGTAAAATTTTGTAAAATAATGTAAAGTTAAAAATAACATTTTCTTATTATAGGTATTAAATTAATTGTATGTAAACAATAATGTAATGAATATATATATGATAAGGAAATTAGATATAACAATAAATTTAAAAAGGGTACGAACCAAGTGTCTGTAGTGTTAAGAAATAATAACATAAAAATAAATGTGAGTAACACCTGTAGCTGTGTACTACAGTTTGGATGTGCCTATCAGGCAGACATGAATTGTAGGGGGTGTTGTGGGTTGAAATTCTATTTGGGTAAAGGGTGTGATTGTATTGCTTATATCACAGTCATTATAGTCATCGCTTCTTTATTCGCTATTCGAATCGCATATTTTTTTTTTTAATATTTAAGTTTAATATAAATAAGAATAACATTTTATACGGAAACATAAAAATATTTGGGGTAAACAAACAGTCATTTTGTGGTAGCAAACTTTTTTACAAAGGTTTCAATATGAATCTTTAAGAGAAAGTTTTGAAAGAACATCTTCACGTATTTTCTGATTACGTTTAGATTTCAGAAGTCGGTTTTGCATTTATTCGGTTATTTCAGTTCTCAAAGGAATATTTCGTGAAAATATAAAAGGAACAGATTTTAAAAGTAGACAAATTATGGGATACATTTTAAGTTATCAGCTTCACGCTGTATCCCGCACACTGCAAGGTAGGCAGAGGGAACCTAATGTTAAGACACTCCGTTCCCCACTTTCTGCCGAATTCTGGAGGCATTGCGTGTTGAGTGGCAGAACTCAACGGCGCTCTTGTCCGTCCTCGACACCAGACCGAAGAAATGGAAATATAAATTTAAGTAAATATTTCATCTTCTCGAGTGGGGATCGAACCCACAACCAGTCGATTTTACAGTCACACTTCGTGCCGCTGCGCCACGACTGGCTACTTGTTACTTGTATTAAAATAAAAGTTTTAACTTTGCATACTAGTTTTTCAGAAAAAGACCAGAGAGATACTAAAATTACATAGCATCTAAATATTCCACAGTATCAAATAAAAATAAATAAGATTTATCAGTTCACATTAAAAATAAAAACTTAATTATTATAACCAAAGTACCTTTAATTATATAATCAAATCATGAAATAAAATAAGCTCGAAATACGAAGTGAAAACTTATACGAACAGAACGCCATGTTTTGCCTGAGTGAAGCAATTAATCTAGCCTAGTAGCTTCACGCTGTATCTCGCACACAACAGGGTAGGCATAGGGAACCTAATGTTAAGACATTCCGTTCCCCACTTTCTACTGAATTCTGGAGGCCCCAAATATTGTGTTGAGTGGCAGAACTCGCTTAGCCTCGACACTAGAGCGAAGAAATGGAAATATAAATTTAAAGCAATGAAGCAATGAAAATATAAAACATTTCATTTTATATAGTAGAAATCGAACTTACGACCTGTCGGGTTTCAATCAGATGCGTCAGATCTACGACTGGCCTCCAAAAAATAAAAAAATGATTTTTTTACATACTTCTATAGAAAACAAATTTATTACGTATACAATAAGCTACGTAGCACGTAGTCACGTAGCACCAGCGCTACGCTAGAGCAAGCAGGCTCCTTTCAGTAAGATACGAACAATCGCTTATTTGAATGAGAGAAAAGTAATACCAACTAATATTTTGGTTTAAAAAATCCATTGTTTAAAACTTTATTTCAAATTCTTACTTTTGTTTCAGCTTAGTGCTTTTGAAACTGTATACTTATTAGTTTATATTTAAGTTTCTGGTATTACCTACGTTTGTTACTCGGTTTGAGAAATTGGGTCAGTGTTGCTAATAATTAAAAATGAGAAATCCAATTATAAACACCACTTGCCATTTGTGAAAGTAACATAATTATTTTTTAATAACAAAAAATATTTATTATGACAGTTAATCTTTTTTTTAAGCACATTGTCGTAACCATCTAAATATGATTTGTTCAAAAATAATTATTTTATATATGTCATTTTTTCAGCTTTACGCTGTATTCTGCATGTAGCAGGGTAGGCAGAAGGAACCTAGTGCTTAGATTCTCCGCTCTCCACTTTCCATCAATTTTTAGAGGCATTGCGTGTTAAGTGGCGGAACACAACGGCGCGCTTAGCTTCGACACCATAGCATAGAAAATAAAATATAAAATATTTCATTTCCTCGAGTGGGAGTCGAACCCACAACGTTGTGCTCACGTACTGGCTTAATATGTTATTTATAATTATTATAAAATTTATAATCTTTCACCCAAAATCTCAAGTCAAAATATATTAATAAAGTAATATATTTTGAATACAATTGATTACAAGACACAGGCGCGTCAAATAGCACTTTAGTAATCAATCACGTTATCTACGCGCCCACAGTAGCAGCTGCTTTATTTAAAAGCAAACTTTTTGTGCCTCCTTCGTTTTGATACAGTTGATATTTAGGTTTTTTTTGTATATGAAGTTGGTAGCTTAAAACAAAATATTTATAATTTTTTTAAATTTTCCTTTTTTTTCTATGTTCTCTTTTACATGTATATTCTGTCTCTTATGAAGTCACCAGACACCTATTTTACATACCCAAATTATATAATATACAATAAATTATATATATAATATATAATAAATTATATATTATATAATATAAAATATATTTTGTGTTACATATATAATAATAATCATAATTATATATATAAAACAAAATATATTGACACAATATACATAGTGTACAAATAATAAGCACAGAAAGATAGCTAGATGCTATTTATTCTACAATTTTTTTTTTCGTGAGGCCAGTCGTGGCGCAGTGGCACGAGGTGTGACTGTAAAACCGACTGGTTATGGGTTCGATTCCCACTCGAGGAGATGAAATATTTACTTAAATTTATATTACCATTTCTTCGCTCTGGTGTCGAGGTTAGCGCGTTGAATTCTGCCACTCAACATACAATGCCTCCAGAATTCGGCAGAAAGCGGGGAACGCAGTGTCTTAATACTAGGTTCCCTCTGTCTACCCTGCTGTGTGCGGGATACAGTGTGAAGCTGTTTTTTTTTATTTGAATTTTTTTTTTGGTCAAATTGGATATATTAATATTATGCGTTATGAAATACTGAAATTACTCTTGCCCTATAATAGAGAAAGTTTATGCCGCTTATCAGTCGAAACAATCTTGGAATAATGAAATTTGTTCGACACAATGACTTAGAAATTAAATTATGATTTCTGTATATACAGCTTAGATTAGAAGGATTTTCATATTAATTATATTAGAAAAACACAGGATGGCAGTAAAATATATTTAAATTTTACAGTTACTATTTAGGTAATATGCTTTTTAATACAGTATCAAATATAAGATTTAGGTCACATTAAAAGCATGACGACCCACCAGATATATGAAGAGGTTGATGGCAGTGGACGAGGCGAAAGAGGTATGTAGAGACTTAGCGTTTGGCGCTCCGTTCTCTCTGATTACTCCACTAGGGATAAAGCGTAAAGTTAAGTTAGGTTAACTTAAAATTAATTATACTATAATTATTTCGATTAAAAAGAGGAAAACTCATCAAAATGCTGCATATAATGTTTTTTAATTAAATTTTTTTTTAAATAACAAAAAACAAACTAACAAACATAATAATTTCCATTATATATATATATATATATATATATATATATATATATATATATATATATATATATATATATATATATATATATATATATATATATATATATTATTTCTATAGAAATCTGGAGAGAAGCAACAGTTACAGGAAGAGAAGGTGTGCGCGGAGGCGTCCCGGCCAGTGAGTGACGCGACTTATTATCGTTAGGACGTTCCCACCCCGTATAGTACTGCGCGAAGTGAACAGTGGAAAACGGTTATAGGTTTTTTATATGAGTTTCTGTTTAAAATTATATTATTTTTAAGTGCTTTATAATGGTGTGATCGTTTATATGGATTTATTTAAAATTTATGTATGAAAAAGGTTAGTATATAATAGTTTTTTTTTAAATAACTCTTGTAATAAAAAGATGAAATTACAAATTATTTCTTGAATTTTTTTATGAATAAATCGTAATTTTTTAAATTCTACATTTTTTATTTATTAATATAGCTCAAACTGTGATAGTATTAATAATTGAAAATTCTAATATTTATTGCAATTATTACACATTTTTTTAAATATTGATCTAGAAGATAACTTATAAAATTTAGTTATTTTATAGTCTACAATGATTTCTGTAATCGATCGACGACGGTTGGTATTCAATTCCTTTTAATAAGCTGCTTTTAAATAGATTAAGCGGATATTTTAATAGCCCTTTACCAAAATATAATGTGAACATTAATTAACTTTATAGGCTAAAGTATTGGATAATATAATTTAACTCGATTTATTTTATTCAATCTCTACATTTAGACTGTTGAGGAGTTTGTAGAGTATAATAAATATTTTTTATAGAATTATTTCATATATTTGTTAATATATAGGAGTACGTAAATGTTACGGCGTGAATTCCACCATTGAATACGCAATGCCTCTAAAATTAGGGGTGAAGTGTGGAACCGAGTGTCTTAACACTACATTCTCTTTGCCTTTTCTGCAATATGCGGAATTCAGCGTGAAAAAAAGACGTTCATATTATATTTTATATTAGTAATATATGAATGTATGTTTAATATGTAGAGAATAATATTGTTTTCCATATCTATAAAGCGAGTAATTTCTTTCTGCTCTTCCAGCATTTGTTTCTCAGTTACAGACATAAAATATAAAATAAAATAAATAAATCAGCTTCACGCTGTATCCCGCACACAGCAGGGTAGGCAGAGGGAACCTAGTGTTAAGACACTCCGTTCCTCACTTTCTGCCGAATTCTGGAGGCATTGCGTGTTGAGTGGCAGAACTCAACGCCGCGCTTTGCTCGACTCCAGAGCGAAGAAATGGAAATATAAATTTAAGTCAATATTTCATCTCCTCGAGTGGGGATCGAACCAACAACCAGTCGGTTTT
>JAATLQ010024313.1:0-47088 GCA_013421005.1 Heliconius erato x Heliconius himera
CCCCGACGACGGTAGCGCCCTTACTCTTTATTGTCTGTTTGCTACTCGAGACGTTGCTCGTAGAGCGGCGACCGCGACCGCGACCGCGACCGCGTGGCGCGCGGCGACTGCGTGCTGCTGCGCGCGTCGCAGGCCCGCGCGCAGCCCTTCGACACTCCGATCCGGTCTTTCCTTTAGGTTGCCAACATTATAGTACTGGTATAACTTAAAAGTACATTTACACTTAAAATGTACTGATACTTATCTAAATTGTCTAATTGCTACTTGAGATATGGCTTGTTGAGCGGCGAAGTACAATACTTTACTTTGTCTTACAAAAGGAAAGACAAGAATGTAAATCATAAATAATCATCAACTTCACGCTGTATCTCGCACACGAGTGGCCTCAAAAACGTAATTATTTCCCAAAGAAACATTACAGCCATAACTAAGTATATCTTTTACTATTAGAAGTTGACCCTGTGCGCTACAATAGTCTCTTGATAAATTTATAAATAAGTTTATCATATCCCTTCATATCTTATATTTATTTGTGCAGAATCACAAAATCCCTACTTAGTCAAACAATATTTCTTCATTTTTAAGCTAGTAAAATATAAAAAAGAAATATAAAAGAAACAGTCTTGAATTCCACCACTCAACGTGTGGTGCCTCTAAATAGTGAAGAACATAAATGTCTTAATAGGAACAGAATGTTCTAACACTAGGTTCCCAAGTTTCCGCTTGGCTATGTGCGAGATACAACGCGAGGATAAAAAAACCCTACAGCTTATGAAACTCCTGTGGGCAACCACTATATTACGGTACGATTAATGAGTCATTTTATCTATACCTCTTATGAAGTTTTATCTTTTTATCTTCGTTGCTATCTTTGCATAAAGCCTAGAGAATTATGCCGACAATAAAATATTATCAATACTCACTTGTGCTAATGTAATTATCAAATGTTTAATGTACAATAGCTAACAGTGATTGTATTTAAAATTACAATGCAGTAATACTTACCAGAAATAAAATAAAAACTTCAACAGTAAGTTTGAAGGTAGATTTATTAAAGATTTCGAAATGATATTTGATAATTAAGTAATTGTTATTTTTGCTATATCATAAGATTAAACATAATTTTGGCTAAGAGCGTTAAAATTGCTACAAAATAAGTCAAAACTTTAACTATCAATGTATGGATATTAACTTTAAAATGATAATATTATTGGATCATGAGAGTAATAAAAATGACAAATAAATAACCGTGTAATACAAGCGGGCGGACTTTAGTTCACAATATATGTCGCACTCGCTACAACTAAAGAATACTATTTGGATATCTTTATAATATAAAACTCAACTTCACGCTATATCCCGCACACAACAGGGTAAGCAGAGGGAACCTAGTGTTAAGACACTCCGTTATCCACTTTCTGCCAAATTCTGGAGGCATTGCGTGTTGTGTGGTAGAACTCAACGCCGCGCTTTGCCTCGACAACAGAGTGAAGAAATGAAAATATATATTTAAGAAAATTTATCATCTCCTCGAGTGCGGATCGAATCCCACAACCAGTCGACTTTACAGTCACACTTTGTGCCGGTGCGCCACGACTGGCCTCAATATAAACTCACTCAAAATAAATAAATAAATCAGCGTCACGCTGTATTCCGCACACTGCAGGGTAGACAGAGGGAACTTAGTGTTAAGACACTCCGTTCCCCACTTTCTGCCGAATTCTGGAGGCATTGCGTGTTGAGTGGCAGAACTCAAGCCGCGCTTGTCCTCGACACTAGAGCGAAGAAATGAAAATATAAATTTAATCCATAACCTGTCAGTTTTACAGTCACACTTTGTGCCGCTGCGCCACCACTGACCTCAATGACATGATGTATAATTGAAATATTTGTATGTATTACAGGAGAAATGATGGTATCACTAGTGTGGTACTACCGGCCGGAGCACACGGAGCTGGGGCGCCAGGCGGCCGACGCGCCCGACGAGGTGTTCGCGTCGCGCCACCGCGACGCCAACTCCGTCGCCTGCATCGAGGACAAGTGCTACGTGCTCACCTTCAACGAGTACTGCAGGTCAGCCGGGGACTCATTTCTTCTATTTTATGAGCTAATGGAGGAACTCCCCTCCAGGCTATAGTCATTTGTTTTTTGTTCTAAATTATAGTAGTAGTATAATCTTTAAATTATAATAATTCAGGCAGTACTACTACATATAGATAAACACAGTATAAGCCTTAGTCAATATATTATCAAAGACAAAATTGAGACAACGATCTACTAGATTTTAGTAATCAAATACGATTAACTTTATGACTAACAATGATCTTAACAAAGTAAAATAAAACCAACACTGATTGTTTCAGATATAAGAAGCGGCTGAAGGCCGTGGAGGAGGGCATCACGATAGCGCCGTCGATGGTGCCCGCGCTGCCGGCCGGCGACGTGCCCGCCGCGCTGGCGCCCAACGACACCAAGCTGCCGCCCGCCGTGTCGCCCGAGCTCGTGCTCTTCTGCCGCAAGATATACGACTTCCGCTCCAAGAAGATACAGGTGCCCAACAAGTGAGCGGCGACCCCCGCACCTTCGGATTCACATAACGCGGACGCGTACGGAACACCAAAGCTTGGATAAGAACTGATATTTCATCGTAGTGACCCCCCTATATTAGTACAAAGCCCGATTCCAGTAGATTGTGTGTGGCCATTTCCTTCGAATTCGCCGATCGGATGTTATTTTGCTTGTGTACCGTAGTTTTTCGTGTATATTCAATTTATTTGCGTATTATCATGATGAAGATTTTGACAATGGATGCCTTTTTATAAAATATAAGTAGCTGTAAGGATGCATAATTGTGAATAGCTATATGTTTATTTTTGCTTCGGGATTGACGACTCGCGTTCTCACTTCTGTAGTGCGTGTGAGTGGTAGCTGACTTCGACTGTATTTACGAACGTCCCTCACATATTTTTATATTTATAAAATATATTGATTTGGATAAAATTGGCTAGGGACGAGCACGTTAGTCGAACGTATTTTACGAGAATATAAACCAATTTGAATGTGAGTATTTCACTAAATTCTCGTTTTTGTTTAAAAAGAAAAGGAAATCATGAAAAACCTACAATTGTATGACTCGTGTGGTGCGACTGGCCAATAAAAAATGTTTGGCGTTGAAGGGACGTTTATAAATATGAGGTGTATTCTCGGTGTCGCGTGACTGCGTCGGGGTGTTTCGGTCTAACATTACATTTTGTTCGGCTAATCGGAAAAGGCATTTATACGATTATAAATATATGTTTTTTTAATTTACTGTTACATTGTTGTGTACGTAGAGTCTATAATAAATTATTATTTAATACATTAAATACAATGCAAATAAGGCGTTTTTAGTTAATTGTTTTGTGTATTGCTTGTTTATTTAACGAACATCTTTAATAAGAGACTTAAGATATCAATTTGAAAATTTAAGTGAATGTATTCGGTGACCACTTCTTGAGACATTAGAAATAAATATATTAACTTATAAATAATATATCGTTTACAATAAACAAAAGTTTGTTTTGTTTATTTTCCCATCCTAGCTTAAACCACAGATAGTGTTTATACATCAGTCTTTTTAGAAATACATTTTAAATCCACGAACAAATGATATAAGCATTTTTTTTATGTTGTTTCTGTATACAAGTTAAATATTATTAGACCCTATTTCGAAAATTTTAAAGCATTTTTTAAGCACCCCATCATATATTTGAATTGATCTTAATATCAAATGTAGGCACGAAGCTACATTAAAAACTTATCAGAAAAAAAAGAATGCTTCCCATATTCGACATTAATGATAAAGACTGATGATGCAAAAGCGAAACGCACATTAACAGAAAACCAATTATAAAAAAAGGAACCACTGAAAATATTTTACATTTATAAAAAAAAAACATATGGGAACATTGTAACATATTATATATAATATTAGAGAATAGATATAAACAAAAAAGTGTGTCTGACGAAAAGAGATATATTGTACTATTATTATAAATAAACTTAACGAAATCTCTTATCATTAGAAATTTGTCTCTGAAGCGCAATTTTTTTATTTTGATTAGAATGTGGAATTCAAAAATCGGTATAGATTTGCTTTGTATTTACATGTATTATGTCAATACTTCTGTAGTGCGAAATATAGAGTATATTTAGCATTATTTTTCCCTTTGGGGTGATAGTGTGAAGGGCATTTACAAATTTACACGCGTTCTTTCGATTCGTGCATACGAATACATACTTGCTTTTTTTCTGTTTCTTACAATGTATATTACCGTTTACGTTGTTGTCCTTCATTCAATAAATTATTTGATAATTTGTTGTACATATTTCTTTTAGTCTTAATTACTTTTACTTGTCCAGTGAGATTATTATTTGTGTCACGGGCTTATATACTATCATAATACCTTTTTTTTTATTTTATAAATATTTAGGACCAACATCAAATATATTGTTTATACAAACGTAAATAATGTAGATTTTTCTGTATTTTTTTGTTGTAACTATCTGAAAATCTCACTGGCGCCTATTCCAAAGCTTAAATCTTACTTCTAATTCTTTGCTTGATGCCAAAAAAAAAATAACTGCAAAAAATCTATTATTCAATATTAATGTAATACCACTCTCTTTTATTTAGGTTATTACGAATGTGAGTTAAGTGTGTGCGACTCAACTACTTAGTAAATACATAATATATACACGTAAACTTCGCCCGCAACCTAAAAAAATGGACAATAAGGGCTTATATAAAAGTAAAAAATTATTACAAGTTTACAAATGAAAATTAATTAAATGAACATTGCAAAAATATTGCTATAAAAGTACCAGTTCGGCACACACTTCACGAACATTCGTCTCATTAATTATTGTAGAATTAAAAAAGTAAATTCCATAGAGCTATTACTATAAGTGATGTCCCCGTCACTTATAGATGGAATGTTTAAAAGAATGTTACCTGGATTCCACAGTTGTAAACTTCTTATAGTCAATGATAATTTTTAGATTTAGGTTTACGAATAAGAAGAATACCTTGTTTTTATTATTTATTTGTTTCAATGGAAATTATATAGGTATATTTTTATTATTGTAACCTACATAGTTACGTTGGCTGTAATTTAATATTGATGTAAAAGTAATATATGTATTTTTATTTCACTTTGTGTTTTATTTAAAATTTTCATGTGAATATGCTTGGACTGTGTATATTGTATCTGGGCACAATTACGAAGTGTTCAACAATAGTCGGGATATTTATACGTTCAATATCCACTAAAAAAAATATTTTTATTTAAATTATGATTATTTGGAGGCCAGTCGTGGCGCAGAGGAACAAAGTATGACTGTAAAAATGACTAGTTGTGGGTTCGATCCCCACTTGAGGAAATGAAATATTTATTTACATTTATATTTTCATTTCTTCGCTCTGGAGTCGAGGCAAAGCGCGGCGTTGAGTTCCGCCACTCACGTGCAATACCTCTAGAACTCGGAAAGTGGGGAACGGAGTGTCTTAACACTAGGTTCCCTCTGCCTACCCTGAAGTTTATTTTATTTCCATTTGGCTACTCTGTTGTGTACAAGATACAGCGTAAAACAATAATTTCTATTTCTTAATAATTATATATGTTGTTTTACATTTGTAACTACACAGATAGTCTTTCCTTATTATATATCACATGGGTCATCATAGTTATCTCTTCTTTAATTATAAAGTCAATATAAAAAAAAAGAATACCATTAAAAGAATTAAAATATGAAAAGAACTATATATTTTATCACTATAAAGTTTACAGTCACTTTACAAATTCAACTTAATTTTACCACAATATTTGTTAACTATAGGTACCTACTACATCTAGCCATTCTACATTGATGAACAACAAGTTTAGCTTTATATTATATGAATACAACTTGTGCAAGGACATATTGTGTAATAAATATTCACATTTTGGAAACGATTTACTACCACAAATTACAAACTAAAATATAAAACAGAAATTGTTCATATATTTATGGTATTTAATTAGCCTTCTTTTTCAAGTAAATGCGTTATACAATTAAAATATCACTATTTAATTCAGTAATTTAATCCAGATCGAAAATAAAACAAAATTGTTAATCGCCTTCGTCGTAAACCATATTATTTATTTACTTTTAAGTTCATAGTTTCATAAATTAATGATTAAAAAGGCCTTATTTTGAAAAAAAATTAAGATTGTGATGATATAAAATTATACTTAAGTATTCGATATTATATAAATTTAAATACATTATCAATATATAAGATAGAAAACTAAAAATGTTTGACATTTCCGAACTTGAGGTTGTAATGGTGTTAGCCCTACTGGCTTTTACAGTGACACCGGGTGGATAGGGAAATTAGTAAGCATTATGTAGCTACCTGTAAGGAAATCAACGGCGAAAAGGGCGTCCCCTGCGAGACTCGAACTTCGGCTTGCAGCCGTCGAGCGGGCTGGATCGTAAATGCTGTTCGCCCTACTGGCTTTTGTAACGGATGGGTGGGTAGGTAACAGGGTAGCAAATTTTTCAAAGACAGATCCCTGAAAAATTTCCAAGTTCTACGTGGCTGCTTGAGAGGATGCCGCCCGCGGTAAGGGCCTCGGGACTCAAACCTCGGCTTGCGACTGTTGAAGGAACTGGGTGTGTGACATTTTTGAGGGTACTCTGTGAAGAAATGTAAGCACTATGTGGCAGTGTGACATTGTTATCATGCCGTTTTATATATAGTATTCTGAAGTACAGGTATAGAGAATCTCACATCCTTTGTCATACAACTTATTAAGTAAGATCCAAAAGCAAGTTAATTAAAAAAAGTTCCATCTGTGTACCATAATACAATAAATACTATTTATTAAATGGTTTATAAATTTTGAGAAAGATTACAAATATACAAAGAGAAAGTTCAAAATGGTAATAGACTACCCAGCTAGTTAAAAAAAATATGAGATAGCTCACACAAATTTTGTTTTTATTTTTTTAGTATAAAAAATCATAATAAAAAATTAACATCCAGTTTAATGAAAATGTAATATGAAATATTCAATAATATACAATGTTTTATATTAATATACATTAAAATAATCTCATTTTAGCAATAATATGATGTCAGCATGAAATAAATAAATGTACAATTTCAATTATTTGCATAATTCTTTACAATTTTTTTTGACCTACTAGTATATTACTTCTAGAAGTTGTTTGAAAAGAAGAAGTTTTGTTTGAATAACATCATTTGTACCGGTAAATACAGTATAACTTAACAAGGGTAATTTACCGTATGACGTCGTCCTTTAGGTCTTGCTATATTTTTTTACCATTACAGCACTCACAGTGACACTTTCAAATTTTAAAAATTATACTTTGTAAAATTTTATTATTATCAAACAACTTACAAAATTATAATTTATAAAACATTCGCTTAAACAATGGTATTGTTATTTTATTCAAAGTTTGTATGTAACACAGATCAAAACATTCACGATTTTGTCAGATCTGACATGGAAGCATTTATAAAATAAAATTGGAATGATAATATTTTTCAAATAATTTTTAAATGAAATTAATAATATTTTTTATAATACATGAACATAGCAATGCAAAAATCTACTGTGCTCCAATTGAACGCAATATTTACTACTCAAAATATTATAATAGCCATCTGTCAAACTCACCCTTGAATTTCCTAACTCTAGTAACATTTCATGAGAAAACAAAATATGATTAAATAAAATTGAGTCCAGTCGTAACGCAGGAACACAAACATGTGACTGTGAATGCGATAGGTGATGGGTTCGATTCCCTCTCAAGGAAATTAAATATTTAATATTTTCATTTCTTTGCACTGATGGCAAGGCAAGGTGCAGCATAGGGTCCCACCACTCAACTTGCAATATCTCCATAACTTGGCAGAAAATGAGGAAAGAAGTGTCTTAATGCTTCTCTATTAGTTTGTCTGCCTACAATGCTGTGTGGGGGACACAGCATGAAGCTAAAAAAAATGTACTGATTCACTGATAAATACAAAATAATGTATCATAATAATGCTCATTATATTAGGGTCTAGAAACAACAAGATGAGCAATTTGCTGAAGGCTTCATACAAAAATATATATATTATTTATCTCTGTGTAATGATTTCCTGTTTGGTCAACTCAGTTGGGTAAAAAAAAATGTTTAGATAAGGGTACCATAACAGCGCTGTTTTACATATTGTACAGAAGGTGGGTACTGAATTTCTGGTAAAAGGGGATAATCACCCAACAAGCACTAGACAATGTTTAAATTCAAGTGTTTTGTGGACAGCAAAAAGTTTTTAGCCACATTTAAAGTCAAACAAGAATCTTAGGGTCAGTCACAGAAACAAACATATAAAGAACTTGCAGCACTTGAGAGCTTAGAAAAAAATATTATCTAATAAGAAGTTATATCTGATTAGTTAATCAATAACCAAAAAACATTCATCAACATTTAGTTCAATTTATTTTTAATGAATATAACTTTTTTAGCTGCACACTGCCACGAGCCACATAGTGCAGGATATGCAGAGGAACCTAGTGTTAAGACACTCTGCTCTCACCCCATGCTCTGGCCAATTATTGAGATATTGTTCATTAGTTGAACTCAATGCTACACTTTGTGTCGCTCCAGAGCCAGGATATGAAAATAATTCATTATTTAAGTGGGAAGCAAACTCACAACTGTTGCATTTAGTCAAAAGCTGCCATTGCATTTGCCAAACTTTTTATTACCTAATTTTTAGTAATTAATTAACAATTTAATTTAAAGTAACAGTAAAAAAATGTTTTACTACTGCATACCCCAATTATTTTTTTTTGGGTACAACAAATATACCAAATAGCCCTTATGTTGTTTCAATTTTCTTATTTAACCCAAAACTCTTTCTGAATGTCTATTGTAAGTATGCTATTTGCTTATCAATAAGTTTAAACTAGTATTACTAAGAACAATATACTCAATAATAATAACTCCTTGAGGTATCACACATTATATGATACTATAGATGCTTATAACATACAACAATATGTAATGATGTTTCAGAAGTTCACAGACACTTATTTCATAGAACTGCTAACCTACTCTGCCAAAATATTTGAATGCTATGGTTCTAAATTATCATTAGATAGATAGATGGATAGATTTTACAATTTTTTTATTCAAAAATTATTTGATTTATTTATAAGATTTTTTGTTGCTTAACATTAACAGACTAATATTACTATACCTTTTTAATTAAATGGTAAATAAAAGTATTATTGACTTGTATCTGTTTTCTAAAACATCATAGCACACTGTGCTGACTATACTATATAAAATTCAGAATACATTTCCAACATTAATACTTTACACAGCAAAAGCTTATAACACTTTGAACAACTTTGATTAATAATATATCCAAATTCAATATATGAAAATGTAAACATACAATATTTCTATGCCCAAGTTTATGTTTAAAAATTACAACAGCTATTTGTTTTACGAGCAGTCTTATAAAAAGCTTTACTATGCATGGAGAGGCTGTCTGATTTTGCCACCAAATCATCAAGCTTTTCACCTCTATCTAATACTGCTTTTATAGTGTCATGTAAAATAATTTTAGTTTCATCCAAGTCATTCTGTATCTTTGTTAATGAATCCGCTTCCTTAGGATTTTGATACTTAGCTAAATATTGAGGCAAAACTGGGAAGTCTATTGAAGATTCATCAGAGGTAGGCCAATTATTGGGAGTTATTTTTGCAGCAAATTCATCCAAAATTTTTGTAATCAAAGTATGTGCCACTCTATTAGGATATTCATGATCGGAAATCAAAACACCTGCTAGATTGTCAGCTCTTACATAAACTTGTAGCATATATTCCCCTTCTTTGACTGATTGTCTTGAAGCTGGTTGTGTTCTTTCCACCATTGTCTTACTAACGAAAGTCATAAATTCCTGTACGGAGGCTTTTTGAAAAAAGCTGAAACTTTGTAGATCGTACGATGCCTTTAAAACAGTAGCATTATTTACGCCCTTATAAAGAACAGATAATGAGTACAATCTCACCATTTTCTGTGATGCTTAGTCTTTGCCAAATCAGGAACACCTAGAAATGCCTTATATTTAGTCAATGCAATAAAAAGAGAAAATAAACTCTAACATTTAGAAATAATTCAGCTGCTTACCAATTACGGATCTTCTAAAATTATTATATTATAAACTAAAATTACCAATATCAACTTAACACAGTGCTCTCTAATATTCAATAAAATCTTGCGTTTCTTTTATATTGAAGAGAAATAAAAAGAAGAGTAACACTTTTACTAGACACTACGTAGACGCAATTAAAATGTTCTATGACGTCTGACATACTGATTCAAATGACATTTTACTTTTTTGCAGTGTAAAAAACTATTTCAGATCTTCTAATACAATAAAAATATATACGGTACCATACCATATTATTATTAACTTAGACTTAATATGCTGAAGCGCAAAAGAAATTTTAAAAAAGTATAATTAATTAATTAAGTAAGAGGCCGGTTGTGGCGTATTGGCACAAAGTGTGACGGTAAAACCGACTGGTTGTGGGTTCGATCCCCACTCGAGGAAATGAAATATTTACTTAAATTTATATTTCCATTTCTTCGCTCTGGTGTCGAGGCAAAAGCGCGGCGTTAAGTTCTGTTTTACTAGGTTCCCTCTGCCTAACCTGCTGTTTGCGGGATACAGCGTGAAGCTGATTTATTTTATTTTTAAGTAAATATATAATATAATTAGTTAACTTTGCGCTGAATCTTGTATTAAGACATTTCTGTTATTGTATATGTTATTTGTTTTATTTTTTAACTTATAACGTGATATGATGTAAAAGTTTATCAAATACTAATTGGAATTTTATACTGCAAATAATATAAAGATTTATTTATATATGATCTGTGCTCACAAGCTATCTTTGTGAGATGTCAATTCTAAACTGTAAACACTAAACAATTAACTGTCAGTCATAGCAAAGTTAAACTTAAAAGTGCTCATTTTACAGTATTTACAATTTCTATTTGTTTTTAAATAGTTATATTGATTGAACCTCATTGGTTTTTCATTATTAAACCTACTTCTTATCCTAAAATTCAGATATGTCGGAAAATACTGAAAAGGTTGATTTTTCTTGTGATGCAAGACGACGAATATTAAATATAGCAGTTTCAACTGTACTTTTAGAGACTGGATTTGATGCCACTGATAAAATGTCATTAGAAACTCTCACAGAAATATTGCAATGCTGTAAGTAAATAATTAATCAAACTAATATGCACATTTGTTTGTTTTCCCATGACAATTCTTTTTGTTGTAGTTTTGACTGAAGTTGGGAACTCTGCAAAAGGATTCTGTGAATTATCTGGACGTGTTGAACCAGTTCTTGGCGATGTTTCAATGGCTTTAGTGAATATGGGTAAGTTTAGCAATTTATTTTTATATACTTAATAACTATAGATTTAAAATCATGCCAGAAATTGCTAAACAATTTCTTTATTTTGCCTCTTGTTGGCGATCTGCTTGTGGCTTCGCCCGCTAGATCGACACAATTATTTATTTACTAATAAGAATTACTTTTGTGTTCTAATGGTATTATTATTTTATAAACAATATTGATTCATTGAAACCTAAAGCTTTAGTCAACCAAATGAAAAAATGTATAGTATGTATTTATTTATTAAACAATTAAAATAAAACAAACACTAAATGTTAAGGATATTTTTAATACAATAGTGAATATTGTACTTAAATTGGTTAAGATGATTTGGAGATTAGCATGAACAAAAACACAGACAAACTGACCAAAATTAAAAAAAAAAGTTTTATTATATTGATGAATGCCTTCATAATAGATTTTCTCATACTTATCTTCCATGTATAGATAGTGATCAGTTAAAATTTTATTATATATTAAGATCATTGATAAATTTCATATTATATTAGAATATTTCTATTAATTGTTATAATTGAGACCATAATGGTGTAAAGTGACAACAATTGTGGGCTTGATCATTTGGGAAAATGAATTATTTTTAATAACTCTCTTAAAGGAGAGTGCAGTGTTGAGTTATTAGATTCCATCTGCCTAATCTGCTTTAATCCACTTTATGTTATCAGAGTGGGTGTGATGCTAGCCAATATGTTCATGATTTAGTGACATTGTGGCACAGAGTGTAACTGCCACAGATGTGGGTATAATATTATACTACTATTACCTACTTTTTTTACCAGAATGATGAAATATATATTGAAATATTTTGAATTCCTCATTCTGGTAAGAAAAAGTAAGTATAGAATTTCACTCAACGTGGAATGACTTATTCATTGAGCAGAAAGTAGGCATGGTTTGAAACTCTTTGAAATAATATATATTACATCATTTAAAGTTACTTCTATATCATTTTCCAATCAGGAATAAGTCTTCAAGGTCTAGAACAATATGCGGCTAGACCAAATAGGCATGTCATCCAGGCTCCACAACAAGCACAAGTACCTCGTACACCGGCTATGCTATCTGCAGGGTCTAAAGCTAAACCAGCACCGCATATACCATTCCATTTGCCTCCATTACCAGATCCACATGCTTATATAAGGACACCAGTAAGTGTTTAATGTTAATATATTTTTTTGTTTTGACTTCCTTGCATACAGCACAGCAAGCAGAAAGAAGATACTAAGACACACATTGTGGGTTCAATCTTCATTTGGAAGAATAATTAGTAAATAATAAAATATTTTAATATAAAATTTTGCCTCGAAGGCAGTGCTCAACATGCTACGTACCAATAGGTCTAGCCCAATAATCATGGGACAACTGCACTGGCTTCTAATTGTTTATTTTTAATATGATGATTTATCACAATGATCAGATCTCAGATTGCTAATAACTGTTTTTTTTTTAAATCTCGCAATGACAAAAAAAACATCATATATACAAGTTATGTTTTTTATTTGTTATACAAGTTGTTCGGAGAAAATATTAAACAAATTAGATGATTTACACAAGTTCAAGTAAATTAGTACAAGATGGAGGCTGAATGATGCCACATAGTATATCTACAATAAAGTCTCCACATACAGTTTTAGATATATAATATTATACTATTCAAACTCAAAATATTAAAAACATCCTCCATTTTTCTTCAAATAATTCGAAACTACCAGAGAGGGGATGATACACACCTACTATATCTATTGAATTCAATGCAGGAATGTCGTGATTTACAATGTATGTCATTTCTTACTAGTAGATGACCTTCTCTTTAACAAATGAGCTTGACAAATTCTAATTTTGAATATTTATACCTATTGTTACATTTCAAGATCCAGTGCTCAGTTATACACATTATATGTATATTGAATTTTTTTTTAAATAATTTTAGTTCCAGTTCTTTGCCTCCTAGGCCATGTACATTCTGATGTACAATGTCAAATTTAAATGACCTAGGTGTTTTCTTATTAAACTAAAAACTTACATCATACTATATAGAAATATTAATTAGAAGCCAGTGCAGCTTACTAATTGAAAAATGTTAATGTTATACAACTAGACATAATAAGAATATCAAACTTTTAAAACCAGTAGTATAATATTAATATAATATTGTTTTCTATTAACAGACTCACAAGCAACCGGTCACAGAATATGAAGCTATTAGGGAAAAAGCTGCAAATCAAAAGAGAGATATTGAAAAAGCACTGACAAAGTTTCTTGCTAAGACTAGTGAAACACACAATCTCTTTAATACTGAGGATAACCAAGTGTTCCCATGTAAGTTGGTAGCTAGTGATCACACCACACTACAGTAGTGTCCTACCCTGGTGAAATACAGATAGGGTGTTCTAGTTCCCTACGTCATTCCTTAATCTAGTGTCCAAGAAGTAGTAATTGCCACTTCGTAATTTGATATCAATATGTATTAAAAAAAAAATTGGAGCTGAGGTTATTTATTCAATACTTTCCATAAAGCTAATATGTATGTAAATGTTAGTCAAGCTAATTTTTTTTAATATTAAATATTGTTATATTAGAATTGGGGAGTGAATAAGATTTTTGGTGAAATTGAGTGTGGATTGTATGCACAATCGCATTTAATGTCAATGTCATCCTACTGAGCCAGTAAGGTTCTAATTTAATACATATGCATTATTAATATATTATTAGAAAATATTAATAATTAAACATTAGTTATTATTATTAGAAAATTTTAATAATTTGTTTTTCAGTAATAGCTTGTAAACCAACATTCCCAGCTTATTTGCCATGTCTTTTACCAACTGACCAAGTGTTTGATTTTGATGAATTGGAATATCACTTCCAAGTAGCAAATAGGACTGAAGACATGCCTGCCGATAAAAAAGGTAACTCATCCTTTGTTTTTACTCATTTCTAAGATACAAGGTTGGTTAGCTTCATACTTTTTTTTATTTATTAGCTTTAATTCCCATTTGGTTTTAAATACATATAAATCTTAAGACAACAAATGTTACAACTACAGTTTATATAGTTAATTGACTTTTTAGCATTTTTTTTAAACTTTTGTTGATTTATTTTAGATCAATCAGATAATGAAGCAGAGAATGGTGGTGACAATGAAAATGCAAATAATTCTCAATCTGAAAATCTAGACACCACAACAGCATCCAGCCCAGAAAGGAGTAAAGCTGGTGGATAATTATAATATTTTGCATATCCTTATTGTAAATAAAAATATATTCTCTTTATAAATATATTTGTTTTAATAAGATTGTTTGTTGTTTTTATTTAATAATTGATAATAATGAGACCCTCATGATGCAGTGGGACAGTGTCCTCCATTTGCATGGTTGATTTTGTTACACTGGTAGTCAAAAGAGGGAATTAAATTGAAACTAGGTTGTGTCTGCCTATTCTGTTATATGCAGAAAAAAAAGTAGAATAAAATAAAAATCTGCCATTTCCCTCTAAAAAAATACATAAATATATTATATAAAATATCAAACTTAAATATATGCCATATTTAGAATTAATAACAAAAAAATACATTTAAAAGGGTATTAAAATGATACAAAAAAATTATAATTATTTAATTTATACTTAAAATACAAAAAAATCACTTCATAGACGCAGAGTTGATTACAGGTAGTACTTTTATACCATCCCTGTTAACAACTGTTACTTGGAAGTTGGGTAAACTCACAAACAGCCGTTTATGAACCTCTTGTACACATTTTTTCAGAATGTTGTATGCCTCTTCTTCTGTTGCATCTGTTAAATATATTTTTTATTACATAACAATATAATTAATATCATCTTTTTAGCAGAAACCTTTTATAAATTGGTAGAAATTACACTCTTGTTTTCTTTTAACCTAACATTGCATGTTGTGGAACAGAACTCAACAAAAATTAAACTAAATTAAAATGTTAGCTCCTCTAAGTGAGGATCACACCAACAACCATTGTGCTTACAGTTCAACTGTTCCTGATTTTACAAATAAATGACAAAATAATGCAGTTACCTTTTTTATGATAGCGATCCATAATACTCAAACTTAGGTAGCCACCATATCCATGAGCAGCAAAAGGTACTTTCATGCTAGATGCCAAATAATCCATAAAATATAGTTCCGGACCATTTTCTTTATCGTAGCCACCCATCAGGATATTAACAAAATATGGAGACTGTAAAAACAAATATTTTGGTTGTTTTGAATACAGCTTACAATTTAATATCTGACATAAACTTCAAATTATACTGACACTACTTCTTAGATATTCTGCGAGATTTTTTCGGGTAAAGTTTGCTGCAGCAGAAGGTCCTAGTTCATAACCGTTCCGCATTTTATATAGTTGGATATTCTTCGCAATGTATTCCGCAAATTGTGAAGTATCACCAGAGTCACCAATCACACCCATAACCAGTTTATCAGATATTTTATATATTTTTTCTTCATCTGCAATGATAACATTTTTAAGTAAAAATATAAAAAGTCAAATGTAGGGAATGTATCAAAAATTTAAACATACCATCTTTCATCACCATAATACTATGGCCGGCTGTTTGATCCGCGGCAATCATAACAAAATCATCACACTGAATTCCCAATAAGCATTGCAAGTTGATATTCGACATTTTAATGGAATAATAACAAAAAAAAATCACTAAAAATCAGGGAGTTTGCCGCAACAATGACAATACAAATCGACACTAACCTAAAGTGCAAAACTTGTCAAATCATTTTGTATATATGTAGATAAAATAAAGCATAGCAATAGATAATAACATAAAAAATATTAACACAGTACCGTAAAGATCAACTACACTACATAGCACTGTTAAATTAACTTGAAAATTGAAATTGAATTAGTAATGGTTTTACATTTCCTATGCAGAAATAGTTTGTATATTCATAATATATCATAAAATACAAAAATATAAATCTATTTAGACTGTAAGTGAGATCAATAGATACGTCACGAAAAAATACTAGAGTTGAAAGTTAAAACTGATTTGATAGTGTTTATGGGAAAATAACATTGTTTTGTGAATATAATAAAATAATACAAAATGTCTTAATACTTATTTAGAAAACATATAAAAATTTGAACCAGGCTTTCAAACCACAAAGCCATACGTTCTCAAGCTACATCGATTTTTTACATGCTTATTACACCTTATATATGTCGTTAGCATCTCTGTAGGGAGATTTCACAAATTTCCGCTATCGCTGCTAAGAATTATCGTCTGGCAATAGAGAATGTTATTGATTCAATATTTTTAATATTTTTAAAGTGTTATTCCACACTTAGGAAAGAAAAATACTTATTTAGAAAATGTATAAAAATTTGAACGTAGCGGGCTGACCACTAAGCCATACGTTCTCATTAAACGTTGAAATTTTTATACGCATGTTACAACTTACTTGTACCAACAACTTTTCTATATACATCATTCACAACAATCTCGTTTCTATCGACTCGTACTACTTGTATATTAACCGCATACGACGTGTATATTATATTCACATTTTCCACTCTTTGCGTTTTTTAAATAAAAATAAAATAATAAGTCATTCTTGGCATTCGGGGTACAGTAGATTTACTAAAGAAAGCCATTTAATATTATAAAAAAAAATATGTCCCGTTTTTGTGCCTCTTAGCCCCACGAATTCTTAACCAACCACCTTAGAAATGTATAAAATAATTATTTATATAAGATCAATACTTAACTTTTATTATAAATACGTACTTTTGTTATAAGTACGGTAAGTATGGTACTGTTTATGTTTAGTCAAAAGTAATAATAATAATACTTTATTGCACAAATGGTAATAAAACATACAGTTCATAACAGTAATTAAAAGATACACAAATGTGCAATGGCGGCCTTATCACTAAAAGCAATTTCTTACAGGCAACCATAAAATATCAAAGGATTTACTTCAAGCATTATTTACATTTACAGCAAAAGTATTCAGCAACATTCGTGAAATGAATGAATAATGACAGCCCTTTGGGGATATGTATTCTGTGATGACAGCAACAGCTGATTTAAGGTATATTTATATTTGACAAACCAAGAAATATATAACCTAAAAATGTTGCCTAAACTTATGAAAGATAAAAATATATAAATAACTTAAAATTTTGTCCTTCTATAATTAAACTTAATAAGCAAAGTTAATAAAAAATGTTTAAGAGAATAGCGGTAGGTATTTCAGGTGGTGTAGATAGTGCGGTTGCTGCATTGCTTCTGAAAAGGGCAGGTATGGTATATTTTAAATTTCCTAAATGTTTCTTATGACACAAAATTTTAAGGCTGTGAGTACATTATAATAATTTCTAGGTTACTATGTCGAAGGAGTATTTATGCGAAATTGGGACAGCAATTATGAATCTGGGTTTTGTTCAGACGAAAAAGATTTTGAAGATGCATCATTTGTATGCCGTAAGCTTGATATTCCTTTGCATAGAGTTCACTTTATTAAGGAGTACTGGAATGATGTTTTTACCGTTCTGATCAAGGAATATGAGACAGGACTTACACCAAATCCTGACATTTTGTGCAACAGATACATAAAATTTGATAGATTTTTTGAACATTGCAGGAACAATTTACGTGTTGATGCTATAGCAACCGGTCACTATGCCAATACCTCTTTTGGGCCGTTTTTAGAAAACTACAAAGACAATGATGGTAGGCAAGATTACTCATTTAAACCATGAGAAGGTGCACTTCATAGAATTACATAAGTGGGTGCCTATGAGCAGTTTGACCTTATAATGATTTTTGCCCTTTGAATGTATTATTTTCAGTATAAAATTTTTCAACAATTGTAACATGGAAATTTATATTCCTATTTTTGTCTCATATAAATAGTAGTATCGGTTTCATATACAGTAGTCATTGCAGTAACTATAACTTGTAAGTTCCCTGTATATCACAATCATAAAAAAAATATTAACATTCTCAGTCCATTATAGGCAAAATTTTAAAAGCTGTACACAACAATTGAATAATGTTCAACAGTATTAACCAAATACACTTATATTATCGAAATATTTCTTAAAAAAAAATTGTTGATAAGAAAAATACTTTGCAATGTCATCTGCACTGACTGTTTTGTGATTTACATATATCAGAGTAAGAGGTATGAAAATTAGAACACACTAGGTTCCCTCTGCCTACCCTGCTGTGTGCAGGATACGGCGTGAAGCTGATTTGATTTTTTTTTGTAGTGATACAGTATCAATTTAAGACTACAATTAATCATAATATTTTTTTCCATAAGCAAAATGTTCATAGTGCACTCTAACAAGTGTATAATTACCTAATATTCTATACATATGCTATTAAATTAACTATTTAATTTATTTCCAGGTGCCAAATTGCTTCAGCCTTTAGATAAACATAAAGATCAAACATTCTTTTTATCTCAAGTAAAACAATTTTCGTTAAGAAAATGTATGTTTCCAATAGCAAATCTATTGAAAAATCAAGTCAGAGAAATAGCGAAAAATGAAGGGCTTCTTCAAATAGCTAGTAAAAGAGATAGTACTGGTATTTGTTTCATAGGAAAGAAAAGATTTAAGAACTTTATTGATGATGTAAGTTTTTGTTTTTTACATATAAAAAATATTAATTTTGTATATTGTGGCTATATCAAAGAATTAGTGATTTCTTGATATTGTTGATACTTCAATATGAAGAAGATAAATTCTTATTTTATTAATGCTACTTCTTGAAATTGTCAATCTTATTTGACAAAATATACAAAATATTTACATACTTAGTCTCTTGAAATTAATAGTAGTTTTATAGCCTCCTCTTTTTACAATATGATAAAAAAAAAGATTTCATGAAATTTCAATTGCAAGAAAGAAGTAATCATAACAACTTTAAAATACTTAGTTAGTGAAATAATATATTTTTATTTTAGTTCATTCAAATAAAGAAGGGAAACTTTATTGATATAGACACAGGCCAAGTAGTTGGGGAACATTTTGGAATCCATAAATGGACAGTTGGACAAAGATGCTGTCTTTGTAATTGGAAACATCCATATTTTGTATTTAAAAAAGATTTGGAATCTAATAACATTTATGTGGTATGTTTTGAAACTTTTTAAAAGTTTATTTATATAAATGATATATATAGATTGTAGCTTCATTCTGTATCCCACATAGAACAAACTACTGTCAAGAAACTTAATTCTCTATTTTGAGCTTAATTTTTGAGGTATGTTGAGTGGTGGAACTCAACACCATGTTTTGACTTTACTAACATTTCCTCAAATGTTTATCAAATCGCTTACAGTCAGGCACTGCTTCTAAGTGGCCTAAATTATATTTTACAATATTGTGCAAAAGGTTACTTAATTTAAAATTATTATTTCAGGTAGCAGGTACTGAGCATCCAGCTTTATGGAACAACATTTGCAATACAGAAAAACCTCATTGGATCAACCAAGAACCTTTCGAGCTAAAAGACAATAATGTTTTATCATGTTTATTTAGATTCCAGCATACAAAACCACTAGTACCTTGTCAAGTTATAAATAACTCTGAAGGGTTGACGATCATATTGCAACAAAAATTACGAGCATTAACTGAGGGGCAATTTGGTGTACTATATAAAGATGAAGAGTGCCTTGGTGGGGCCAAAATCAAAAATGTTTGTCATAATTTAATTTATTAAAAAGATGTAACGAAATATTGTTTTATTTTAAATAACGAACCTAGTTTTATACTCAATTCCCCCCTATCAAACCGGCAAATGTCGCGTTCACAGTCAAAAGTGCCCTTGCACGACATTTTTTATGTGAATTTTTCCTCATAACATTAAGTTTAAACAATAATTTAGATAAATTTTACTCAGTAACTAAACACAAATATTATCTGTGATATAATTAGTTCATGACAATCACAGAACACATATACCCAAAGGACAATGATGACAATTAACCAAGGAACATATGCTCTTCTATAGAGCGTTTGACATTGACAGTTGCATTTGTTTGGATGTTCATGCTTGCAAGTTGCAATAACTAGAATGTACGTATCGTTTCGAGTTTTATGATTATATACAGAAGTACAGATGAGCTAGATTATTAGATAGTATTTAAACTATCGATTTAAAATAATCAGAACAAGATGGATTCACGTAACGCCTGACAGGCGCGTAGAGTATTATAAAATAGTTATTGTGTGGTGATTTCTATGTTAAACCATATTCGAGTTGAATTTTGAATTATTATTCTTGTCAAAATGTCGATAGCTCCACTTGACTTTAGTGTACCACCACCACGTTTTAATATACCGCCTCCGGTAAATCCTTCAGTTATTCCCACTCAACAACCACAGCCAATGTATAATCAGCCACCACCTTTTATGCCTCCAATTCAACATGAAGTACTACCGGCTCCTTACGTACCCACAGCTTCGTCGGTTAATATGATTTCTCCAATGACTCCTTATTTACAACCTAATGTTAATGTTCCACCTCCTTATGCAGCAACAACTCAAAATTACCCTCAATCGGCTTCATATTATTATCAGTCAGATTCAAATTGGCAAAACTATGATAAACCTTCCACTTCATTGACTACTTACAAAGTCCCTGAAAAACCAAGTTCTAGTTATTCTGGAAACTATTTCTATGGGAAAGATGGGAAAAATAGTGCAAGTGAACAAGAAAGGCACTACAGTAGATCTAGAGATTCATCCAAGTCACGATATTCGCCTCACAGAGAACAAAGTTATGATAGAAGTAGTAGATATGATCGGGAACAGTTAAGATCGTATAGGTCTAGTCGCAGTCCTAGCTATCGTAGTCATCACAGCCGAAGTCCGTCTCGAAACCGATATAGAGAAAAGGAAGAATATTACCGAAGAGAAAAATATGCCAAAGAAAGATATGAAGAGTATAGAAAACATGACTATGAAAGACAAAGAAGTCCTTCATCATATAGAGATTATAGAAGTATTAGCCAAAGTAGTAGTAGTTATAGCCGTTATGATTTAAAACGACACAGAAGCCCTGACAGATATCAATCCTCACATCGAAGAGAATCATCTCGTAGTCATTTGCGAGATTTGTCACCAAGATCATCGCGAGCTACTCCATCTACATCTAAGCCTTTGACTGACAGAGAGAAAATTTTGGATGATTACAGGTACATTTAAAAATTATAAAAATAGATAATTAAAAAATGTTCATAATTAGAAGTAATTGTTTTTAGTTTTATAATATAGAACTAATAAAAAAAAAAAGGTTTTATTATAACTACATGGTACACCATAGTTTTATTTTACATTTAGGTACATAATGTTTGACTTTAAATAATAATTTCAATTATACAAAATAATCCATATACCATAAATTTTATGTTTATGCTTAACATATTTGACATCCGATATTGAAAGGGATAACACATTTATTTTCAATAAGGGCCTGATTTTTAATTATCTTAATACAAAACTGTTGCTGCATTTTTAATATTATTTTTCTGTGAGATGAAAATGTACAACATTTATTTAATAATAACATTAATTTAATAACCACATTTTTATATTATATTTTATATAACAGACATAGTTTTGTATTCTTTAAAGGGATTAAGAATATTATAACATATTAAAATATAAATATTTAAACTTATAAAGGAGTGTAATAATAGTACTTGAATGATTGACTTTTACTTAAGTGAGAATTAAAACATTACAATTAGAAAAATATTTATTTACTTTAGTTTATAGAAATTAGTCACTATTACAATTTTTTGTTAAACTATGTCATTAGGTAGATATTTAGAGGTACCAATTATCATAACCATCTTTTTATTTCAACCCAAAAGTGACTTTTTTGTTAAAAGAAATTTTTGGCATAAATACTGCATTAAATATCATTCCACTGGGACATGTTTGAAAATATTTGATAAAACACAATGAAGTCCTTATTACCTTTAAATAGGTTTATGCCTGAATTTGAAATATTACATGTTCAGTTTTATCAAACCCAATTCCTTGTTACATGTCTTGTTTTGTTTTCATTTAACCTTAGGTGAAGTTTTTTCTAGAAATATTTAGTGTAACTTTGAATTTTTAAGCTTTTGCACTATTCTCACACAATGTTCATTCTTTAATACATAACCACTTGGACAGCTTGCTTTGAGAATAAATGATACAACATTTAGATATTCCCATGAGTCCAATTCAATAATAGAATCACCTTTTTTTGGCATAGTGAATGAAATTGAAAACACTGTTGACAATATGAGTAAGAGAAATATCTTATTCATTGTCAATTATAATTAAATTCTAAGATTCTTGAATTTTAAATAGCAAAACT
This sequence comes from Heliconius erato x Heliconius himera, assembly GCA_013421005.1. Taxonomy (NCBI): domain Eukaryota; kingdom Metazoa; phylum Arthropoda; class Insecta; order Lepidoptera; family Nymphalidae; genus Heliconius; species Heliconius erato x Heliconius himera. Next base: position 22,921 of record JAATLQ010024313.1, read on the forward strand.
ATTTAGTTCAAATAAGTAAATCTGTTCTAAATGTATAGGGAAATGTTAAGTATGAACTGTTGACCTATTTAGATATCTCATGAAGCTGTTTTGTCATTTATGTTTTATCTTATCATTAACGTCGCTAAAATAATTCTAAGTCAGATGGATTTTTATATTTTGATGATCATAGAATAAATATAAAGAATGTTTATCATTTGTAATTAAGATACACTTCAAGTTTAACTTATAAATTATTGATCTACAAAAATGCTTACACCTTTGTATGAGAGTATTTTTAATAGATGTACAGATTTCTTTTATATTTAAGAAGAAATCGCTATAATTATAGAAACACAAAAATTTCAAATTCCTTATGTTTACTCATTAAATTTTTAAAAATATGAATATCATATTAAATACTTAAGTAAATAATAAACATGTAGCCTAGAAAGTTGCATTTTTGAAGTTTTACATTAATATTTTATAATTAAAAACTATTAAATTTAATTTATTTATTAAATTCAGGAAGAATTATTGTCGCACTTCAGAGGACTTCATCAAGAAAATGGAAGAATGGTCAAGAGAACATAATTCGGATGATGAAGAAGTAAGATAATCTTGTTAACAACACACCTTACCAGCATTGCCAGATTTTCTCAGTGAAAAGCAAATTTTTTTCTCAGCAAAATAAAAAAGAGGGATTCTATCACTGTTGAATTTTAAATATTGAGGATTTCTATTATTATTTATTTGAGTTTTGAATAAAGCTTTCAATGGTAATATATATCAATATAAAAAGCTTGTTTAATACAAAAACGTCACTATACTTAAACGATATTGTTTTGGCTTACCACAATTATGTAGGGCAGTTAAGTCTTCAAAATACTAATTTAAGAATATACTTATTTGTATTTCTATGAAATTATTAGTAATTAATTAAAATCTTAAAATAATATAAAAAGATATCTGACAGTGCTTGGAATATTTCGCGAAAAGCGGGACTATACCTGTCCCGTTCGGCACTTATTCTTGGGCTCAAAAACCGGGACGTCACGCTAAAATCGGGACATCTAGCAACCCACGGCTCTTGAAACGCTTCAAAGAGGCAAGAGTTTAATTTCAAGTGCTTTCAACGTCTAATACAAATAAATATTTTTTTTCTTTAGTGTAAGAGAAATGGAAAAAATATATAATTTAAGCAATTTAAATTGTTGATCTTGTAGACAGAGGGAATCTGGGAACTTAATGTTAAGATACTCCGTTCCTCACTTTGATCCGTTTCCAGAGCGAAAAATAAACATATGAAAAATATATTAGCCTGTTTGAGAAACGGACCCACAACCATCGCGTTTATAGTCACACGCTGCCACTGTGTCACAACGGCTTCCTTAAATCCAGTTTATTTTTTTTATTTATTTTATAATTTCAGGTTTCAAAAATGTGGTATCGAAGTTCTCCGGCAGAATTGTATTACACTCAAGTTGAGGATGAGGAAGGCGTTGAACAGACAAAAAAACTAGAGAAAATATGTGAAAAATTCTTTAAAACTCTCATAGAAAGGGGCAGGAAAGCGAGACCTACTGATGACGAATTGCCGCCATTAAAACCTCAGAGAGCCAAAATTTGCAGCCACAAGGGTAAATATAAAATATGAAAAAAGTATCAACATCTGATATCAATGTAGCTATGTTGGATCGCTATTAAGTATGAATTCATATCTTGAGTGGAAATGTAAGACACAACTATCGCTATACATACGGACACTGTCTCATAGTGGCTACGATGTGATGTGTGTGACCCTTCGTTTTGGCCTCTCCTTTTAATGTGACAAAGTAAATGTGATATTTCTTTATTATTATTTTATTTTATTTATTAATTATTATTTTATTTATTAATTATTAACTATTTGGAAAAAGATAACTAACAGTATGATTTACCACTACTGTTTTTAGGAACCTTGACCACATAACAGCCACATGCGCAGGCATGTGGCTGTTATGTGATATAAAAAAATATTCAGATATATTTATTAATTTTTGCAAAAGTTTCAAGTGACAAGTATAATTAAATAGGCAGCTTTATCCCCATACTCCCCTCGCTTACCAAACCATGCTTCGTACGATAATACATCACAAAAAATAATTTATTCTTAGATTATGATTCCTTTTTGTGAACTTATATGTAAGAATGGTTTAATAAGTTAAATACACAGTACTGTATACATGTTTTATAAACACGAAATCCTTAATAATAATATTTGAAGTATATTTTACAATTAAATTCAATTAGGAGAAGAGAAAAGTTCATCATCCTCAGAAAGTGATGAAAGTCTAGACGAGGAAGGCTTGCAAGGATATACTGATCGAATCATGTTGGAACTGCAGAGGAAACAGAGCCACCCGAGACGACTCCATCCGGAATTATGGTAAGTTATAGTCCGAAAAATACTTTATAAAGTTTGTGAACACAGGTGTGGTCTGAACTCGCGCATGTACATTCGTCTTCATATTATTCGATGTGCGGAGTTTGGCGTCACTTTGCGTCATATATACTGTAGTGCGCAGTAATTGACACTTAGCTATATATTCATAGATTATTAATGTAAGTAAAATATAGAACTCATATTTAAATAATCAAATTGTAACTTTTATATAGAAAAGAACAATTGATTTTCTGGTTAGTTTCTTTCCGTAAGTTTTCAGCTTTTGCCTTTGATGCCGGTGGTAGCGACATGATCACTCGATGAAAACAAAAAAAGTTTTACAAAAATATATTTAAATAAAAATATCTTGAATTTGGGTAAAGAATAATTTGAATTTTTATAATAAAAATTTCGAATTTAAAAATATATTCTTTATCAAAATTTAAAATACTACTATAATTTATTGTAATATACTCTCTTTGGTAAGAACACAAAGCGCGGTGTTGAGTTCCGTCACTCAATGTGCAATGACTTGAAAATTTTACGGAAAATGAGAAAAAGATACTTAACACCAGGTTTCCTCTGCCTATCCTACTATATGCGGAATCCATCGTAGACCTAAAGAATACACATAAAGTGTAAACTAATTAATATACGATTTCTGAATTTAAAAGTATAGTTGTGGTCCCCAGGTTCAATAACAGCGGCGAGATGAACGGCGGTCCGCTGTGCCGGTGCAGCGCGCGCGCGCGCCGACACGGCATCCACCACGGCGTGTACGCGGGCGAGCAGGCCTTCCCCAAGTGCGCGCCCAACAAGAGCAACATCGGGAAGCTGTATCATTACTGGTGAGCTCATTATAAATACTATAAAAAAACTTTTTTATACTATAGATATAGTGTATTATATGCCATTATGATGCTGTGGGGCAGCGTCCGATTGTAAGCTCAAAGGTTGTAGCTTTGATTCTCGCTCGTGGAAATGAATTATTTTTATTTTTGCGCACTGGTATTCTTAACAGTGAATTGAAGTGAGTGGTGGAATTCAATTCGGCGTTAAATTCCACCACCTAATAACTAATAAAAATCTTTATATTTAGTATATTAATTAAACCAATACGATAATGTGAATTATTACATAATTTTCCATTTATTTATTATATATATGTATATATATATCGATTATTTTAAAAGTACGATGTTTTTCATATATTTTTCCTATATTGGTTCATTATAAATCAAACTAGTAATAGATTAATATTAATATTTTATATTCTTTCGCCATGTTTATTTCACTTGGCTTTCTCATAATTTTAAAATAAATTATTATTATTATTTTCAGTATAACAGTATCACCGCCTACCAATTTCCTGATCAAAGCTCCAACCATTATAGCACACGATGAGCACGAGTTCCTTTTTTCTGGATTCTCAATGTTTTCCCACTATAAGTTGAAGAAGCTGCCCAAATGCAAGGTTATAAGGTTTAATATTGAATACACGATATTGTACGTGGAAGAACCACCACCGCAGAACTTTACTATACAAGAACTGGATGTATTTGGTGAATATTTTTTTGATATATAGGATATAAAAATATTATTATGGCCTATATTAATTTTATCCAAATTTATTATTTAATGTATGCAGAATGGTAAGACATTGGAAAAAAAATGTAGATATATATAAAATAAACAAATGTATGATTTTTTTTTAATAATATTGAGCATAAGCATATTAAGATTTCTTTGACATACGTAAATAAATAAAGAACAACAAATTCACATTCATATTAAAAAAAACATTCACTCGTTTAATTCAATATTTGTATTGCAGAGGATTATCTTTTCAAAGAATTGATGGAATTAGTAGACCTGGACCTGGGGAAAGGTTCAGAGGATTCGTGTTCACAGTTTCACTTTATGCCGCGCTTTATACGATATTTACCTGAAGGAGGATGCGAGGTTTTTTTTTTGTTTTAATATTTGTAAAATGTTATTTCACTTAGGGATAAAAATATACTTTTATTAAAATACGTTACGTACGTTTAATTAAAGTACGTACGTAGCCGTTTAAACTTGCGCCTTTTTGGAAACGTCGTAAAAAACTATGAAATAAATAGACAAATTATAAAAAAAAAATAATAAAAGACGAGGTAATTACGAGATCCAGTCGTGGCGCAGAGGCACAAGTGTGTGGCAGTAAGACGACTGGTTGTGGGTCGATCCCCACTCGAGCAAATGAAATATTTATATAAATTTATATTTTAATTTCTTCGTTCTAGTGTCGAGGCAAAAGCCGACGTTGAGTTCCGTAAATAAAAAAATAAAATATAAATAAATAAATGACAAAATTATAACCTATTTTTGACATAAACTGTCCTCAAAAGGCTTAAAATTTTATATAAAATAAAATTAACATTTCACAGGTACTATCAATGTGTGAAGTTTTAAAATATTTGATAAATGAAAGTGACTACCTCATTCCTCCGGAGCGCCTTGAAGAGTTCCACGACATGGATCATTACAGTTGGCAGAAATTTGTCGACAGGATTAAAGGTGCTTTATACAATATATATAGGCCAGTCGTGGCGCGGGGACACAAAGTGTGACTGGCAAACCGACTGGTTGTAGGCTCCATCCCCACTCGAGGAGATGAAATATTTACTTACATTTATATTTCCATTTCTTCGCTCTGCAGTCGAGGCAAACCGTCGGTGTTGAGTTCTGCCACTCAACACACAGTGCCTCCAGAATTCGGCAGAAAGTGGGGAACAGAGTAATTTAACACTAGGTGTCCTCTGCCTACCCTGCTGTGTGCGGGATAAAGCGTGAAGCTGGTTTCATATTTTTTTTTTCATTTATACTCATCATACTTTTTACTTGCGGCTTCGTCCGCGTTGTTGAAATAACTAAGAGTTATGTATGAATGTGTCATATATTCTAAATGTTTGAGGTGACTCTGATCGTGGGTACAATGGATTACAACGAAATTATTAACGTAATGTTATATAGCCCATAACTCTCTCAATAAATGGGCTATTCTACACAAAAAAATGGAACACGTAATTCGTGGGAATGTTTATAGTTTAATTATTTTATACATTTGTATTTATAATAAGTCCTTTAAGAATATATACATTTTTTAGTTAATTAGTTTTAACAAAATTTTTCCATTTCATAAAACACAGGCATGATAGTAACGTATCCTGGCAAGAAGCCGTGTTCGGTGCGCGTGGACCAGATAGACCGCACTCCGCCCACTCCGGACTCGAAGGACGCTAAGGATGACAAAACTTACTATCCGGAAATTGTACACTTTGGTATAAGACCACCGCAGCTCAGTTATGCTGGCAACCCTGAGTGAGTTTAAACATTTTTATTTTTACTATCATATAATTTTTTCTGTCGTTAATTAATATTTTATTTAGAAACGTTAACAAAGTAATTATTTAAATATATAACTTTTTTGTACAAATTCAAATGCTATGTCGAATATTTTTTTTTGTATTTTTCTGCAAGAAACATTCAAAGGTTATTGCATTTTTCTATGTATATATTTTTTATTTTCATTATTAAAAATGATTATATTTATATTATTATTTATTTGCATTCAATAGTCAATAGGTGAAAGATTGAACAGAAAGTGACGAACGGAGTGTCTTAATGCAAGTGTCTTTTGCCTATCCTGCTTTGCGGAAAATGAGCTTTACTAAAAAAATCAACAAATATTAACACTTTCATTTCAGATATCAAAAAGCATGGCGTTACTATGTCAAATACCGCCATTTAATAGCCAATATGGCGAAGCCCTCGTCCATGGAGAGACAAAAGCTGGCGGCCAAGGAGGCGCTCCTACAAGAAATGAGGACTCAAAGTAAAATGAAACGAGACGTCACTGTTGCTATATCATCAGAGGGTTTTTATACCACGGGGCTCATGTGTGATGTTGTACAGGTGCTATATATTAATCTCGCATATTATAATTTTTTATTTTTATTTTTTAATAAATATTTATTTTTTATTAGCTTCACGCTGTATCACACATATAATAGAATGGTTAGGCATAGGAAATCTAGTTTCAAGATACTTCATCTCCCACTTTCAGCCCATGTTTTGAGATATTTCGTGTTGAATTTGCTGTTTGTTGTTGCGGCTGAATGCCGCGTTTCGTCTAGATTCTAGAATGGAGAATATAAATATTACATTTTCCAGAGTGAAAATTGAACCCATATACTCTGTTTTAGTCACCAAGCGTTTTAATATTCTTTTTATTGGAGTATGGATAGAGTGTGCGTTCACTAGTAGTGGTTTGTTTTATTTAAGTCGAATATCCAAAATTCTAATTAGACATGAAAAAAAAACGAGCTCAGGTCCACTGTTACTGTTGGCAGTGACCTAATACAAAAACCCATTATTAAGGGAAAATCACAATCACCCAACAGACGGGATGTATCAAATGTAGAAATTTCCAAATATCTGCTAAACCAGTAAAAATCACTGAACACATATGGGTTCCCTACCCATAGACGTGCTGTGACTAGGTGGTGGGAAATTGCCTTTACTTTTAATCATTGGTCTCTTCCTCCTATAAATTATATGGATACAGTATGTGGGCTTAGGTTAAATTTATTTGGTAACCTTTTGTGTTGAAGTTTTTTATTTTTTTGAAGTTACACTTTGGTCTTGCAGAATATGCGACAAAGCGCCGTGGGTTCAAATCCTACACCGTATATTTTTTTTCTTTACTTTTACGCTGTATCCCGCACATAACAGTGTTATCCTTGTTTAGTTAATGTTGCTTTTTTATTTAGTAGTGAGTTGTTTTAGCCACATATAACTATAAATTAGTTAAGTTAATTTTTGTGTCGATATTTATTCTAACATTATATTCCAGCATGCAATGCTAATACCAGTATTAGTGCGTCATCTACGCTTCCACAAATCCTTGGATAGTTTAGAAGAAAAAATCGGTTATACATTCAAACAAAGGGCTTTATTACAAACAGCACTAACACATCCGTCTTATAGAGAAAATTTTGGTACAAATCCGGATCACGCCCGTAATAGTTTGACTAACTGTGGAATAAGACAGCCTAAATATGGAGATAGACGTATACATTATACTAGGAAGAAGGGTAAGTTTTTAAGTCGTTTTTATTTTGGAAAATAAAATTTAAAGTAAAATAAAGACCTTACATAAAAACATTTATTGAATAAAGAACTATTTTGGTAAAGGAAAATAAATATTCATAGGTCCTTACATATGAAATTGGCATTTGGTATGGGAGGAACAAAAAGTCGAATATTTTTTTATATATTTATTTAATCAAAGTATGAACCACTATTATATCTATACATTTTTACCATCTCATCGGTAGTTCATTGATCTATTTACTAAAAAAAACAATTCGGACGGACATCAATAAAATCTTTGAAGGCGGTTTGGACTGCCCCATCGGAGTTGATTTTTTTCATTTTCAAGAAGTTATCCAAATTTCGAAAAAAATAAAACTGTTTGAGCAAGGTTCGGGGAATATAGAGAGATCCAGTCTTAGACATTCCAATTGAAGCGCTGTTAATTTGGTAGCCGTCTGTTAGCAGCAGTTGCGTAGAGCGATTGGCCGGCCTCGGTTGTATAGCAGCTAGCTTTGCCATCATGGTTTGCAATAGACGTCTGCCGTAACTGGTCTGGTCATATTTGAGAAAACTGTAATGAACGGCACTGGTACTAGAGCTAGCGCTTTCGATTATCGTAGAGAATCCACTTTTCATATTTTTTTCATAGCTCTGCCGGTTAAGCACTGTAACGCAGAGGACGATGTGCGGTTGTCGGTTTGATTCACTTAGTTTGTGAAATCCCATCTTTCAAACTTTTTAATCTTCTCAATTTGCTCCCAGTTGATTAAAACAGTTTAATTCCTAGCACCGCAGCCTGCAGGTAACTCTGATGTGGTTTGCGATGCATCCGCTTCCGCAATAGTTTTCAATTCTTCTTTATTAACTTGGGTCTCCGGCCGTCCACGGGGCATATTCTGCAGGTCGAAATTTCCAGAACGAAAACGTTGGAACCAAAAACGCACTGTGTTTTCTATTGCGACAAGACTGCCATACACATCACTGACCGTTCGACCCGTTTGCGCAACACAGCCACAGTGGAACTCGTACTCGTAAATAACGCGATATTTCAAGTTTTCCATTTTTAAACTTAGTGACACAAACAGGAAAAACCAGAACAGAAGCAAGTGTAAATAGCTGTATAAATTTGAATTTGGAACCTAACTTAACCTAACCAAAGACGAGAAATTTGTGATTAAAGTGGCCAGTACCAATTTCACATGTATGGACCTAATAATATAGATGAAGTGGCACAGCGCCTGTCTGCAAACGCGACAGTATTGGCTTCCATTCACACTTGAATCAATGTATGGAATAACTTGTCTTTATTTCCCTCGCTCTGGTAGCAAGACGAAGCGCGGTGTTTAGTTCCGCTAATTAACACATAAAGTATAGAAAATTAGGTGCGGTGCGTGGAGAACGAAGTGTCTGGACAATAGATTCCCTCTGCTAAACATGTTATGAGCTGGATATAGTGGGATGCTAAAAAAAAATTATTAAGCATATTAATTGTTTGTAATAATCATGTTTAAGCGACAAAAATTATAGGTTATCATTTCTTATATTTACTATATTCGATGCGTTATATGAAAGATACGTGCCGTCACTAGTCTGTCCAGTTTGTTTCATAACCGAATTGCAAGAATATTGATAATTAAATATAAGTAGAGGCCACCGTAATCGCGATGGTTGTGGGTTCGCACTCGGAAGAAAGAAATATTTAATATTTTCATTTCCTCTCTCTGGTAACTAGACAAAGCGCGGCGTTGAGTTCAGCCACTCAACTAAACACGCAATGCCTTAAAAAATCATCGGAAAGTCGGGAACGGATTGTCTTAATCCAGGTTTCCTCTACCTACTTGCTCTGTCTTACTCTAGCTAATTTACATTTACAATAGTTGAAACTTTTACTAAAATGTTTATTAATACGACACGCAATTTAACTCCACAGGAATAGTAACACTGATAAACATAATGTCCCGTTTCGGCAAAATAAGTGAAACGGAATCTGAAATAAAGCACAACGAGCGTCTCGAGTTCCTCGGCGACGCGGTGGTGGAGTTCATATCCAGTATACACCTGTTCCGCATGTTCCCCGGCTTGTCTGAAGGTGGATTAGCTACGTATAGAGCTTCCATTGTGCAAAATCAACATTTGGCACAGTTGGCTAAGGTGGGCTTTTTTAAATTATTTTTTAGTATTGTTTGTGAGTATTTTTAATTTGTAAAGGAAGGAGCCCATCTTTTCTGTACACACGATAATTGTGGGTGCGATCCTCAAAGTTAATGAATTATTTTCAATTTCCTTCCCTGTGGAAAGACCAAGAGTGGTTTTGAATTTCACTATAACATGAATGTGGGTGGAAAATGGGCTACTGTGTTATGTGGGATACGGCCTATAATTTAGACGGTGCCAAGGGAACGGTGAGGCTAAAGACTAGGTTCCCTCTGCCTCTCCTGGTCAATGCGTGTAACAGTGTGTACCGTGTGTCAACAGAACATCGGCCTGGAGCAGTACATGCTGTACGCGCACGGCTCGGACCTGTGCCGCGAGGTGGTGATGCGCCACGCCATGGCCAACTGCTTCGAGGCGCTCATGGGCGCGCTGTTCCTGGACGCCGGCGTACTAGTATGTATATATTTTTAAACATTTTTAAAGTTTTATTCCACACTTAGAAAAATTCTTATTTAGAAAACGTATAACATTTTGAACGTAGCGGGACTCGAACCCGCGCCTCCTGGAAACCAACCAGGTCGGACCAGGGGGTCGGGTCGGTCGGTCGGTCGGGCGGACAATATATATTGTTTTGTTTATTTGATTTTCTTTTAGCTTTAAGTAGAGAGGACCTAGTCTTAAGACACTATTCAATTTTCAGCCTGAGCATAAGCATACTACTACTAACTTACTAAATTGAAGTAAAAGTAATGATATAATACACATTTTAGTTTATAAATCATTTTTCTAAACTATTTCTGCCTTTATTTAAAATTAGATTTATTGCATTAGGTTATTTCTTTTAAATATATTTCTGTAAAATTTAATATAGTTAAAATACCACGACGTAAACGAACGCTCCTTCGGTTAATTTCTCCATTCATTAACCTACGGAAGGTTTAATTTCTTGATCTTAAGTGCTACACTAATCTTTTACAGGTTACAGATAGAGTATTTGGTTTAGCACTTTGGTACCACGAAGCTGATCTCCTCGAAGTGTGGACCAAAGAGCGCCCACATCCACTGCAAGATCAAGAACCACTTGGTGATAGAAAATATATAAAGAACTTCGAGTTTTTACAGAAATTGACAGAATTTGAGGAGTCTATTGGTATGGTTTTATCTAAAAAAATATTTTCATAATTCTATATAATAAGTTATGTTGGAAATTTTTTTCATTAATTTTTGGTGCTTTTAAACAATATGTTCCAAATATAATGTATAGTTAATTAAAATCAAATGTAAGGAAAGAAAATAATCATTTATTATAACTGGATTTCGAATAAAAAAATTAACTTAAAAAAATAAGTAATGGGAAAGGAAAATAAGTAAATTTTGTTAAATAAGATGTTTTTTTTTAATTTTATTAAAAAAATATTAACTTTTACTACTTCTTATCTAATTTCAGGTGTAAAATTTAAACATATAAGACTTCTAGCACGCGCATTCACCGACCGCTCCGTGGGCTTCACGCATTTAACACTAGGATCTAATCAACGATTGGAATTTTTAGGAGATACAGTACTACAGTTGGTCGTATCCGATCGCCTTTATAGACACTTTCCTGATCACCAGGAGGGTCATTTGTCGGTATGCATATTATATTTTCTATATAAATTTTGATTAAATTGAAATCTGGCTGAAAAAAAAGATAATTAAAATCAGCTTCACGCTGTATCCCGCACACAAAGGGCTAGGCATAGGGAAACTAGCGTTAAGACACTCCGTTCCACATTTTCCGCCGATTTCTAGTGCAGTTACGTGTTGAATGGCGGAAGTCAACGCCGCGCCTTGCCTCGAAACTAGATCAAAGAAATGTATGTATAAATTAAAATAATTATATTATAAATATAAATGTTGTACGTGGTAATTTACCTCTTTACCTGCTCCTAATTTATGGTCTGGCAACGAGGCATAAAGCAGCGTTGAGATCCGCCACTTAACAAGGCCACGCAATGCATCTAGAATTTGGCGAAAACTGAGAAATGGAAGTAAGTGTCAAAATGGGAACGGAGTATCTTAACACTAGGTTTCCTAGTATTCTTAGTTCACGCTATGTGCTATAACGTGAAGTTAAAAAAAGAACTAAAAAAAGTATTCGCACAGCAATCCTGCTATATGTAAGATACAGTGTGAAGCTAAAAAAATATCAATTTATATAGACTAATAATGTTGAATAATGAATGCCACAGTTGCTGCGCTCGTCGCTGGTCAACAACCGCACGCAGGCGATGGTGTGCGACGACCTCAACATGTCCGCGTACGCCATCTACAACAACCCCAAAGCGAAGCCCACCACCAAGAAGCACAGGGCTGATTTACTTGAAGCCTTTTTGGGAGCTCTGTATATTGATAAGGTATCGAATTGGGGATCTTATCATTTTATTATTCATTCCATGAATAATAAGTTATTGGCGATGAATTTATATTTTTTATTTAAATTTTATAAGAAATGATTTTTCAATAAAAAAATATTGGAATATTAGTTATTGTAAGAGCTCAAAATCCTTTTAGATCTTGACTACCCGTTACGTACATATATTTTAGAGAATAAATATTAAAACTACTTGTGTTGATGAGTACTGGTATGATTCATCTCTGATTATAACGGTGGTTGTGGATTCGATTCGCACTCGAGGCAATGAATTATTTTTGTTTCCTCACTCTCGTATCAAGACAAAGCGCAGTGTTGAGTTCTGCCGACCCTCAATCACACACTCAATACATACGTCTTTTTTACTATCTTTTTATTCATCATATATTTACTGCCACATTGCTTCGAATATATCTCTCACTAGAGGGCGCGCGCGGCTTCGCCCGCTTATTAGGAGTGAGTTCTAAAAAACCACGAAATACGTGTTCAATAAAATATTTTTAGCAGTCTGAATTTAAATTTTATAAAAATCGGTGGCAATTTAAAGATTTTTCCATATAAACTTTCAACCCCTTATTTGAACCCTTAGGGGGTGAATTCTTAAAAACAATGAAACACGTGTTCAATGAAATAATTTTAAGAGTTTCAAATTTTATAAAAATCGGTACAGATTATTTTTTTTTTCCATACAAACTTTCAACCCCTATTTCATCCCTTTAGGGTTAAAATTTTTCAAATTCCCTTCTTAGTGGATGTCCAGATTATGAAAATAAACATCTGCCCAAATTTCACGTTTCTACCATCAGCGGTTACGGCTCTGCGTGCGTCTTACCTCAGTCAGTCAGCACAAGTCCTTTTATATATATAGATATGATATGTATCTAAATAAGTTATTTTTTAATTTATCGATTTTATTTTTTATTTCTAATATATTTTACGCGTGATAAACAAATTGATATCATTTCAGAACTTAGAATACTGCCAAGCGTTCTGCAACGCGTGCCTGTTCCCGCGTCTCCAGGACTTCATACTGAACCAGAACTGGAACGATCCTAAGTCTAAACTACAGCAATGTTGCCTCACACTGAGGTCTATGGAAGGGGGCGAACCTGATATACCTGTTTATAAGTATGTTTATTATTGTGTGTTAGTCTAGTGTTAAGACACTCCGCTCCCCACTTTTCGATGCATTCTGAAGGCATTGCTTGTTGATTGGTGGAAATCAATCAAGAGACCGAGTCGAGACCAGAGCGAATAAAATGAATATATTTAATATTTCAAATTCTCCATTGAGAATAGAGGTGGTAGGAGATGTGTGGTACTTAATAATAGATTATATTACATTTTATTTTAATATTATGTCATCGATGTTTGTTCCACTTATAGACAAAAAATATAGAACGAATTTAGATTTAACTTCACAGAAGATTTAGATGGTTAGTGCTGCAGCTGACCAGATACGCTACAATTTATGTAATGATTTTGTCTAATATTTCTATATAAATTGTTATATAACAATAACTTTAAGCGGGTGACGCTTCGAGTGGTCGTTCTTAGGGGTTTAATTTTTTTTTAGTTTGTAATAAAAGAATAGGAATCACAATTGTGTTAAAAAATGTTTTTTTGTGTCTAGGCTTTTTTTTAAATTTTCAATTGTAACTTTTTTGTTGATAAAAACTCTAGGAATGGGCGTGGCCCATAAGGCGCCCATTCCCTACGCTTATAATGTACAAACTTTTACCGCAATATTGCTGTTTAAAATTTTTATACTAGCAACTAATCAATGTGCTATTTAAGTATTTCAAATTATCCCTTATTATATATTAATTATTACTAAAAATATTTACTTTTTGAGTAATATATACTACCTAACTAATAAGATGAATCATTATTAATAAATAATTTTTGACTATGAAATATACAATTATATATGATTTTGTAATTTTTCTTTGTACAGAGTCATCGAATGCCTCGGCCCGACAAACACTCGCGTGTATACAGTCGGCGTTTACTTCCGTGGCACCCGCCTCGCAGCCGCTCGTGGACACTCCATACAAGAGGCGGAGATGAACGCCGCGGAGCTCGCGCTTACATCAGCTCATGGTATGTTGTTTAAGCAGTATGACACTCAGTATACTCCGAAGCTAAAGATCTATTATAGATATAGTTGTTACAATTATAACAAATGTTTTATAATCAAAACTATGATTAATTTTAATTAAAGATAAACCATTGAAACAAATTTAACGTAGCCCTCAAATACATATTTATATGAAAAATTAATTCACAGAACTATTCCCACAACTTGACCACCAAAAACGAATTATCGCTAAAAGCATAAGAAAAAAGAAAAATCGCCAAAAGGGTAAAGATAAGACGCCCAATACTGATAAAGAAATTTCCATACAACAAAAAAGAATAGAAGATAATGCACCCAAAGCATACAGAATAGGCATTCAAGAGGATAGTTCCGATGAAAGTGTTAAAGAGAAATCTGATAATGAACAAGAATTGAATTTTGAGGAGGAAAACTCGGCCAGTGACTCCGGTCTCGACAGTGATAAGGAATCCATACCTGATAACAAATTGGAGCACATACAGGTTAGCAGTCTCCTCACTGATATGGAGAAGCTGAAGGAAGATCTCATCAAGCGAAATGAATACGAGAAGTTAAAAGAAAAATGTCGCAGAAACGAATCGGATGATGAAGATTTGATATTTGCTAAAAGTCATTGAACTGTTTTGTTTTTTTTTCTTGTAATATGGTTAGCAAAGTCGTTTTATATTGTTTTTTTAATATATGTTTATCTTTTGCTCAAAGTGTCAAATTAAATAATGAATCGTATTATTTTTTGTGTTCATAATGCTGCTTCTTTACGAATAGTGTCAATACACTCCGTTCCCTACATTCCGCCCAATTTTCGAGGCATTGCGTGTCGAGTAGAGGAACTCAGCGCTGTGCTTCGTCTTGTTGTCAAAGCGAGGAAATGGAGCCGAGTAAGAATAAAACCCTCTACGCCAATCCTATATATATCTATGTAATGTTAATTTTCGCTTATTAATTTAATACAAATTTTGATATATTTTTGTTGTAGTATTGATTATATTTCATTATTTTTTAATAATACTAAAAACATTTTAAGTTCACGAGAAGTGTAAACAGTTATTCATAATATTAGCTTTTTATGTATTAATTATCTAATTAATGTATAGATATTTTAGTTTTAAACAATAAAATCTTAAATATTATAAAGGTCCATTTGTAAGATAAAAAAAACTAGCTTAAGCATTAATGTATATCGTAAGTTGTGCTAATTTTAGTAGTGACTTAAAAGCTTGAATTAACTTGATGTCTTGGCTAAATTATTTACATGAATTTAGTGTTTAACAGTCATTGTATAAGTGAATAAGATGAAATCTTTTTTTATGTAAATGTTAAATTAAACAGTTTTTGCTGTAATTAGGTTATATACATTTCTAGATATAAAATGAAAATAGAATATCTTTCGATTTTACAACAATACGTACAGTTTCAAACAATAGAAATATAAATATAAAAATGCCACACACAAAAAAAAATTATGACAAATGATTATATCTTCTGATGATATACATATAAACATTTTTAAAACCTTTAATAATAAGAATGTGACTTAACGGCAAATGTTCTAACAGAATTCTCTGAATTGTGTACAAACTTTTCCAGTCACCTGAAAGACGAAGACAGTTTAATAGAACGTTATAGCAATTGCCCACACTGATTGATTTTATTTTATAGTGTCTATTAGATTATATTGTAACGGTATGTATGCAATACATTAATAAATATATAATATTTTAATTTTATTTTATCATTTCTCCTAATTCTGAGCTTATAAAATATAATTTAAATTGGGTCGTTTAAAAAATACAGTTAGTTAGTTTGAAGACGTTAGTAATGGCGGAATTGCTAATAAGTAAGTTCTAATTTGCCATAAGGTTAATATAAACAAAGATTTCCTATCTTTAAGGTGAGCTCCACACTGCACTGTGTCCGAGTAAATGGGATAAAAACGTTAAAACTTGTCACAGTTGTTTCCACTGGTTGTAAGACAAAGCACGGCGTTAAGTTCCGCCACTCGATAATTAAATCGAATTAATTAATCAATTCTTCAAATGGAAGTTAAATAAAAAACGCTTTACTAAACCTTGATAATCTCAGCCGACCCGGAGATTTTAATTAAAGCAATTACTTATTAACTTTGAATATAACCGACAGATTAGGATACTAAACTAGTATTGATTTTTTTGTAATGTTTTCCATTTTAACTTGCAATTCAATGTCAATTATTTAGAGAGCTCTCGGCTTGGTCTTAGAGCCTGGGCTAATGTGTAAAAAAAGCTGTTTTCAATACCAATGTGTAGAAAAAAGAGGACAATAAGTCACGATTCCCGAATAGCGACTAAAAATAATTGCAAAAGAAATCAATGAATTGGGTTATGTGTCAACTAATTATACTATTTATATTAATATAATAAAGCGTAAGAGTTTGTTTGTCTAAACGCTAAGATCTCGGAAACTACTGGTCGGATTTACATTTTTTTTGTTTTGTATGAAAGCTGCATTTCCCAGGAGTGTTATATATAGGCTATAACATTTTTTGTTTACATGTTCATTTGACGATTCGAAAGTGCTTGTAAGAGTTTATTTGAATAAAGAATATTTTGAATTTGAATTTTGAATTTAGAGCGTAATTCTTAGTTAGTTTTAAATAACGAAATAACAATTGTAACGAACATCATCGAATTGCTTTAAGCGCGTGTGCTGTAAAAATAGTTAAACAGGTACATGTACGTAAGTACATTATACTACAAAAACATTCAATTTCATTAGTTCTAAAATAAACTCCGCGACACCGTAAGTCCTATCTTTTATAAATAAGTGACAAAAAGGCATTTTGTGACAAAAAATAATTGTAAATTCCAAGGTGATTTCACCGTTTTTTGTTTGACGAAGATATTGAAACTTACGAGTGAAAAGTGCTCCAACATCAAGGAAATTTTATGATGATAATTATTGGCTTTTATAAATCAGCTTCACGCTGTATCCCGCACACAGCAGGGTAGGCAGAGAGAACCTAGTGTTAAGACACTCCGTTTCCCACTTTCTGCCGTATTCTGGGGGCATTGGGTGTTGATGCATTGTGCTGTTGGGTGCATGTAATGCTATCAAAATGTAAATGGCTTTTATAGCATGTAATTTGGACGTATACTTTTAAAAAAATAGTTTAAGTAAAATAATTCAAGCCTAGGCTCGAGTTCCGCGGGGGACACCTTTGCCGCCGATGACATCCTCGCATGCAGCCACGTAGTACTTGCATTTTGTTATATTTATAACAATAAGTTTATCGTGATTGAATTAAAATTGAAATATAAATTATATAATCTATCTGTTGGCAAATGCACCACAATAAAAGAATTATAGGTGGTATGCGGGCGAAACTGCGAATGGGCCGCTAGTCATTAATATTAAGAAACCTTTCTGAATCTCATTCTTTTATTGCTTACAATATATATTTGTAAATTGTAAGCTTTTTGTAGAATCAGAATGTATGAAAGTAGTATATTTTAGCTGATAATTTGTCATGGTTGTCTTATAAAGGCTTTCTATATACGACATCATGGAGAAATGGCGTTCTGATTCACAGCAAGTGACTATTAAGTAAGGTAAGAGAAGGCTAAAATGTGTACAATATATATGTTTATTACATAAGAGAAATAAATTTTACATATATGTTTAAATATAAATTATTATAAAAATACATTTAACAATATTAAAAAAAAACAGTCTTCTGAAGATGGGACAGGGGTCCAAGCCATTGGTATCTAGGGTTCCAGAGACAGGAACTTCCTCACAATATGCGCCATTTCAAGTAAGACTGCCTTCTGCATCTGGTTCTTGATTCAACTGTTAACTGAAACCACTATCGGCACAATGATAGTCGCATTGACATCCCAAATGGCGGTAATCTCATGGGCTAGGTCCAGATATTTAGATAATATATAGTACTATATCAGGTCTATTGGCAACAATATATCAGTAAAGCAAAGCACAGCTATTTTCAAGAACAGACGTGGGATTGTACCTATAGTAAGGCACCTCCATATTGAAAAGCAATTTGCTGGTGTATTATCTTGGTTACTTGATTGTGTCTATGCAAATACCTTTAGCAAGATGAGAACAACCATAGACAGTATGCCTAAGGGACTCCGTAGGTCGATGACACCCCGGACAGATGTCGATAGTGCCCTCTTTCATAATATATATCTCTTCATGGTAGCTTCGTGTCTTGATAACTGCGTCTATAACTGCACTGACAAACCTTCCTTCCCCGAAAAGATCCCCGAACTGTTACCAAGATAAAGATTAAGCAGCATCCACGTCTGGGCTCACTAGGGCGAAAATTGGGCGGGTGTAGAAAATAGAGAACAACACTAGCCTGCCCTATCTATTGTGCTACGAGGGGTGCAGCTTAAAGCTAAAAAAAACTACAATAAACATTAAGATAATCTCTTTATTTAATTGCAATCATTGTAGGACCATGCAGCACAGCGCGAAGGCGACGGGCCCTCGTAAGGCGTTGGCGCGTAACGTCAGCCATTGCTTCTGGTTGGGCACGTACATCTCCGCCGGCATCACTTGCTCCGGCGTGTCGTTTTCTGAAACTGTCGTTTATTTCATTATATCGCGCCCCTACAATGAAAATTGCTTAAGTGATTTTTTTTTAATATGTAATTCTACTAAAAACTATATAGATTAGTGTTAAATAAATATCTTTAGTAACAAATAGATTTATTTCATTTTTATTCTTATGATAGTAAACATGAGACAAGATAATTATAGAATTATTGTTTATCTGACAGAAAATTTTACACTAATATGGGGTATGAATGCGTATATCATGAATCATGATAATTAGACAGTTGAAATTTTCACAGAGGATGTTCTTCTCTTGTCGCTATAACAACGAATTCAAAAAATAAAATAAAATAAATATTTAAGGGGGCTGCCATACAACAAACGTGATTTTTTTGCAGCTTTTATAGATCGGTCCGGCACTTCGTGCAGGAGTCCAATTCGCACTTCGACGGTTATATTATAGTAGTTTTTCAAGCGCGGCGTTGAGTTGTGCCACTCAACACGCAATGCCTCTAGAATTCGGCAGAAAGTGGCTAACGGAGTGTCTTAACACTAGGTTCCCTCTGCCTACCCTGTTGCGTATGCGTGCGGAATACAGCGTGAAGCCGATTTATTTTTAGTTATACCTGTGACATTATCTGCGTAAAAAAAAGATTTAACTATTTTGTTTATGAATGTAAAAATATACACTAACGCAAGTTTACCAAAATACAATAGTGAAAACTCACAAAATTAAAAATTTTATAAATTGATTAAGCCTTTAGATCGGCATACTCAAAATTTTCAAATCTCTTCCATGTACGTCTGTGCAGTAATCAATTTTTATAACACAGTTTTTAACTTAAGTTTAACTTAAGTTTTAGTCATTATCGAACTTTAACCATATGTATCACTCTATTAATTTCTAATAAAAAATAATTATATTTTTATTATCTATACATATACATAAATTTGAAGAATCTGTCTGTGCTTTTAAAATAATTGTGTTTTTCCAAATTCATATCTATATAACATATATTAACAGGATACAGAAATACAAATAAATAATTTAGAAGTTTTTGTCGGTCCGCTTGTGTTTCTGTTTGTTAGGCAAACTTACGTTTCAACGATTTAAGTTATATAAGTCTAATTTTAATTTGTACAATTTTCAATCAAGTATCTTTGTGAAGATCATAAGCAAAAGCAGCTCTAATTAATTGGATATTTACCATTTTTGCGTATCTTGGCGGACTGCATGGTGGAGTCCTGCATGGAGATGAGGTCTCCGGGCGCGTGCAGCAGGAGACGCCCCACACCCTCGCACCGCCTGCTCACAATATATGTATGTATACATGTGCATAAATACTTATTATTATTTAGCAGTAGATTTACCAAGGCGGGCCTCCAATGGTTATATGGTAGCGACGACCATTCTATCGAAACCGAGTTAACGTTTAATGGGAGAAATAAAAATTTTGAACATAAATTATGACGTAAAAAAATCTTGAGACGGAGTTATAAATTTTCCAACATTAACATTAAAAAGTGGGAAACAGAGTATCTAGCACTAGGTTCCCTCTGCCAGACTATTCTAGGTGGCCATGGCCCACTGGCCATGCTTACAAGAAAAGAATATGTATTCCAATGTTGTAGGAGAATGCCAGCATATTAAAGCTAGGAAGTTTCATATACAAAACTAATATGTATTCCACTGTCGTAGGAATAATGTAATAATATAAATAATATAATAAGAAATGTTTTTGCCTTGCCAGCATATTAAAGTTCAGAAGTTTCATATACAAAACTACTTTTGATCTTAAAATTGCCTAACTAGGTGACGACTATCTCAATATTCAATAAATGTAAACATTGTGCATACAAAAAGTGCAGTCTTAAACTTAGTACAGGGTGTACGAACGGAGAGAGAGAGAGAGAGGGAATCCGTGACCACAATAATAAGTCTCATAAGTCGTACCTTAGTACTTCGTTTTGTAACATTTGCTTCTTAGCTGTGGCTTGCAGGTGTTTGCATTCGTTCAACCAATTCCTGACTTCATTGAAATCAGCTAAGAGTTGTAAGGCTGCATCTTTGCTGTAATTAATACAAAATTATAGGTAACGCTATATATATTTATTTAGAAAACGTATAAAAATTTGAACGTAGCGGCCACTAAGCCATACGTCTTCATCAATGCTAACAACGTAAATAAGTTGTAACAAGCGTAAAAAAATTTCGACGTAAAATCAAATAATGTCAAGCTAATGTTACAAAAACCTTATATCAAATTACTAAACCTGTTTGTTTTACTTGGCACCGACTTCAAGATTATAAAAATTTTCTTTAATTTTTTTTAACAAAATCAAAGTACTATTGCTTTATGCTATGTAAATTGTTTTTATACTTTTTAGTTATATTGAAGTCAGTTTGTTTTTTGTAAAAAAAAAAATATTATTTTTATAATATTTCGCTGATCGGTTTCCTGATGGAAAGCCTGAATGGAAGAAAGGATATTTAAAGATGGACACTAAGGAAAGCGTGTAAATATTGGCAAAACATACAACTTACGTAAATTTAACTTTGACGACGTAAATGTGATGGAGCCACGACTCGCACATTATGCGCAGGATCATGTTTAAAGTTGTAATGTCTTGCGTCGCCTGTATCACTGGTAGCAACATCTTGTCTAAAGAAACATATTATTTATTTTATTAATAGAATTAACTGAACTTTTTGAATTATTGTATTAAATTTGGGGGTGAAATTTTGAAAAAAAATTAGAAGCAGTATTATTAGTATAGTAAATAGTTAAATATTTAACGTTTCGTTTTTTTGCTACGGTAAAGAGACAAAGTGCGGACGGGGTCTCCTTCTTCTGCGCGACAGTGGTGCTTGAGAAGGAGTCGGTAGCGCGGGTGAGGGAGACTACTGCTGAACTCGACATCCGTAGTCAGAGATCGGATCGGCGGAGGGCAGCACACGATCACTGTCTTCCACTCTAATCGGTCATAGGGCGGTCAGCTCGGGGAAGCTGATCGTCTATTCCCTTGGTCCGCGCGCTGCTCTCAGCTAGTTACCGAGGGTGGGGATCTTCTTTGACTCCGTGACGTGCCTGCCACTGGTTATGAAGGAATTCCTTGGCTAGCCCTCGCTTGCGGCGGTCGAATGAGAGCATTGTGAGATTTTAGTGCAACATTGTAGTGTAATGTATCAATGATTGGGTCTAGATCCTCATAGAAGGTAAAGAATTATTTTATTATTCTGTGTTGGACAAAACGTAGTATTAAGTTTCGAAATATCTCAATTTGACAGAAATTGGAGAATGGAATATTTTAACACTAGGTATTTTTTACGTACCAGTGGCAAAGAGTAAAATCTATGAAGATAAGCTGACATTTAAAAATAAATATTAAAAACAAGACGAAATATATAAAAATGGTGCTAAGTATAATATTCGATGATTAAGTAAACTGCGTAACAGTTTACTTAATCATCGAATATTATATAATGAATGTAAATTTTATAAACCGTAATGCTAGTAGAAGACAGTATAATTACCCAGGAAGTCGCGCACGTAGGCGGAGTGGCTTGCGTGGACGCGCGTGACGCGGCGCCACTGCGCGGCGGACGGGAACAGCAGGCACAGCTGCGCCAGGCTGGTGGAGGCGCACACCGCCGACACCACCGCCGTCACGTCCTCCAGCGCGGCCTGGCGGGGACTTGGCATTAGCACACCTCGCATATTGGCTGTTGAGTCATTCACATCAACGTCCCAGTCTGACTAGCCAGTAGAAATAAAAGGCTTTTTCTTTACATTTTGTTATATCAAAAATTATACTGTATTTTTGTATGCATCTACATACCTTCAATTTTTGAATATTAACTTTCACTTCTGACACTAATTTTTCTCTCATTTTAGCACAAACATTTTCATGGACACCGATCTTTCCTGAAAAATATAATATACTAGAAAGAACTTTACGTGGAATATTTTTGTATGAATATTTTTTCACTGAACACTCATTATTTTTGATGATGTATTTTTTCGCATTATCTTACGAGATGAAACCTTCATTTTGTAATATCACATTTTAAAATATACTATCTAATCTCTATATATAGGGGAGAGGGGGGTAGCTTAGAACAGGGGCACCTTTGAAAATATGTGTTAACAGAGCTATTTATTTTAAAAAGAAATTTTGGTAGATTTTTTTTGAGTAGTGGCAACGCTAATCTGCACACGTGTCACTTGTCACCGCTGATATATGAGAGCCAGTTGTTAAGTTACGAGGAGTGTTTGATTTTGAGTAAAATTTTATACATTTTTAAATAAACGCGTAAGGATCGCAGGGATCCAATTCAAGATATATGGTTTTATTTTTTCCTCTTTTAATTAGAATGTTTCATATATCATGTAATAAATAGAAATTACTACAATTTTTAAACTTTTACTTGAAAAAAAAACGTTTGTAATTTTTCAATTACCACTGAGGCAGCTTTGAACAAAATAAAGGGGGCACTTTTGAATATTATTATATGTAAAAAAATACCGCGAAAGAAAAACAAAACTATACTGAACTTTTCTTCACAAGAAACTGACTCAAAAATGCATTTGGAATTAGAAGAGGAAGTCAACAATTTACTGTGAAGAGAATGAAGATACTGATACCTGTGCGTATGAAGACTACGAAATGGAATTAGACTACAACTTAATAAATATTGGAGACTTCGTTTTAACGAAATGTAATAGTAAAAAAGTAGCTTGTATATTTTCTTCTTTCCTGAGAAAGAGGACAAGCGCTACGTTAGTTTTTCAAAAGTCTTACGTAGACTAGACTTGAGGCTAGTTATGGCGCAGCGGCACGAAGTGTGACTGTAAAACCGACTGGTTGTGGGTTCGATCCCCACTCGAGGAGATGAAATATTTACTTAAATTTATATTTCCATTTCTTCGCTCTGGTGTCGAGGCTAAGCGCGGCGTTGAGTTCTGCCACTCAACACGCAATACCTCCAGAATTCGGCAGAAAGTGAAGAACGGAACGTGTCTTAACACTATTGTTCCCTCTGCCTACCGTGCTGTTTGCGGGATAAAACGTGAAGCTGATTTTTATTTCTTACGTAGACTACTTCCTCCAATTTCAGTTGCTGGTTACGTCACGTACTACATCCATCTTTTCCTTTAAATTTAATTTTTCTAAGTTTAAATTAGGGTAGTAAGCTGTTTATTTAAAAATATTTTGTTTCATTTTCATATTATTAGATTTATTCTATGATTGATCCCATAATGTTAATTACTTCTACGAAGCCAAAGCTACTTTTTTGTTTGTTCGTTTTTTAAAGTCTATTAATGATATTAAAGTTATTTAACACTAGTACTAGCACATTTGCAATATTAAACCAGGTAC